>JWHW01027299.1:147888-165996 GCA_000931545.1 Papilio glaucus
AACAAATTTATGTTGCAAACATGAGTAGGCAGTGTTGGTAGGGGACGCCCTAGGAGAACTTATGTCGATCAAATTAGTGACTTACTAAAATTAACTCCAAATGCAATATTCTAACATCCTCCCTCCTTAAGTCGTATTCCTCATGTCGCGACTACCACCATTTGTAACCTTTGTCCTTACAATGTTAAGCCATCTTGTTTTATCTCCGGCTACTGGAAGATCATCAAAGACGGTGGCATCGAGTGCGAAACTACTCCATCCATATGTAACTTAAATTAACTGAAAACTTGTTTATGACGAGACAGAAAAGCAACGAGTCGAGGGCAATCATCGACACAAAAAAATGTTTCAATGTCATTTTATCGTATTGTTTGGATTTAGACAGTTTCAGTGCTTACGTGACTTGGTACATGTAGCTAGTACCTACTCGACTCGATCGAACAATATTGAGTCACTTTGGTTTGTAAAAATTGTACAATATTCATCTGTAAGCAGTAATTAATATATAAATAACGCACATCATGTGCGTTTTTGTGACGACACGTCGGCATATAATGGTTAAAAATTATTTAAATATTATATTAAACTAGTAATTGCCCACGGCTTCGCACGCACCCCTTTGTTATTTTCCACATAATAAATACAGTAATTATATATTATTTTTTATTTTTAAATCTAAACCATCCTCGAATCCCCTTGAACTCACACAAAAAAGTTCATCAAAATCGGTCCAGCCGTCTAGAAGGAGTTCAGTGACATACACACGCACACAAGAAATATATATATAAAGATATAAATTACCTTGTCTTCGGGTGTAGTGGTTGTGTAAACTATTATAAAATACTCCTCCAGACATGGCCGAGATGTTTAATACTTTTAAATTAGTGAGTCACATTGTTTTATTCATTATTTTTCTTGTCATTAATATACTTTTAAGAGTGATGTTTTAAAGCAAAGGTCACAGATAATGATTACACAGACAGATTTAGACAGACAGACAGATTACGTAAATAAATAATGCCCAGGATGGGCATTATTTATTTACGTAAATAATTATACGATATTATCTACGGCCATCTGATCACAAACTAAGCAGAGCTTGAGCTATAAAAATCAGATAACTGATATACTACATATAAAACTTTTGACCCACGTGAATACATAATTAAATGGATAATTACACTCAGACTCAGGACAAACAGACATGCTCATGCACACAAATGTCTGCCCTGGGTGGGAATCGAACAATTTAACTAATACACTGTTTAAAACAACATCAACTAATGCAAATAATTGTTTGATAGTATTTTTTGTAAATGGCACAAATTTTGTTATTATGACCAGGTTTCCGAGGTCTACGGCGTATTGCCTGCTGCTTAGCAGGCAAGGATCCTATTATACTTCCTGTCACCTCATACCATACATTGTTTAATAATGTTTTCTCCGACATGTACTTTTCCATTATCTATTTAATACCTGTAATATAATGTGTAACAAAGAATATGCATATTATGTCGCTAGTAATACGAAAAGGGCGAGAGGTAGCAATAAAGTCGTTGTTGAATATACTTCGTTATCGTTTATCAGCGGGCGCGTTATCACGGATTTGATATCGGTACTCCAGCACGTCGCGATAACGTCTCGCGAG
The DNA here is from genome assembly GCA_000931545.1 of Papilio glaucus. Classification (NCBI taxonomy): domain Eukaryota; kingdom Metazoa; phylum Arthropoda; class Insecta; order Lepidoptera; family Papilionidae; genus Papilio; species Papilio glaucus. The sequence goes on from JWHW01027299.1 coordinate 149,537, forward strand.
AATGTATCGACCCGATTTCCATGCTCGATGCTAAAAATATAATATGCGTGTTTGTCATTCATCATATTACTACAAGATAAACATACAAGACTTCAGAAAGGTAATACTTTACTGTTATTTCGTCATTGATTGAATTCAGAAACCAGTGATTTAGAAAATCTCTCAACAGTACTCAGGCGAGGCGAGTTTTTTGGGACTAACCGAGTACTTATCTGTATTATCATTATCATGAATAACATTGATGGTATTCTTTCATAATAAAAAGGTTGAGTCGTAATATTGCTCTTAAAGTATTGAACCGATTTTAACAATTCTTACAGCATTGTCTTGAATTAACATAAAGATTGTAGAAAGCTTTATTTTTATTATTGTGCCATATCAAAATGTACTCGTAGCACTAACAGCTAATTCCAAATAATTTAATAGGAGATAAATTTTATTAAATTAATTTTGATTGGCTTGCGTTCCATTAATACATGAACTCTAGAAGCGAGTCGTTATTTTAAATAAAACGTAATTTGTAGACAACGCATCAACTATCCCATATCCTTGGACTCGATCGGCGGGTGGGATGACATCTGGCTATATTAACACTATGATATTATTATTTAACTGTGAACTACCAGTGTGTAACGGTCATGCTAATATTAGTCAGTGACGCATCTATTTTGTCGGCCTGGGACAATTTAAACCGATGCCATATGTTATTAAGATAAAAATTTTATAATCAACGTTTGTTGTAATTTTTGTTTTCATGTTATATGTAATTAATGTGTGTGTTTTTTTACTTTTCAGGTAAGACCATTATGTTGTATCGGGCTGGAAACAGGTAAACAAGAAATAGTACACAATAGTATTCCTTGTTCAGTGGCACAAAAGTAATGTTTATGTCACCGCTGTAAGGGCAGGCACTTTGTAATCGGGCTAGACATATTCTAAACGGTCGGCACATTGTCAGTTTAACGAATTATTTAGAATGTGCCGTTTCATTTCTAGGCACATTACAAAGAGGCTTCGTAAGGCAGATGCATATTTATCCAATAGACATGAATGTCTCTGTCTACAACTTTGAGAGCTGATTGGTCGAAACTTAAGACCAGGTTTTTTAATTCGGTACTAGTCTTCCTTTACTCAGTCGCTAAACGTAAACAAAGTACACAAGTTATTTATTTTTCAACAGGTTGTGACAGTGAAAAATAACCAAACGTCTTTTCACCTTTATCAACTGGATATAGACGTCACCAACAATATTACACAAGTTTCTTAAACAATAAAAATTATTTAAACAAACTTATCCGTTAAATTCACATTCATAATTATTTTTCACTGTCTTCAATTGCCACTCTGCAAAAGTTGATCATACTTTAAGAATTAATAACATTTAGTCAGACACAAATCTATATATATCTAGACGAACTAGGTTGAATCATTTTGCATTGATTTTAGATTATGTATCAGATTAAGTGGAACAGCGGGCACCGGTAGCGTCGCATATCCAATTACCACAATAATGGATCGTCTCATTCACGTCACTTAACAAAGCTGTGTTACGCCTACTGTTAAACTGTCGTTTTATTTATAGGATTATGAGTAATATATTTTATAGAGAATATTATTACTTATATGTATTAGTACATAGGTGATGTTTTGTCTTGGTCTGAAGTAATGTAAGAAAATACGTATGCAGAGAGTTTTAGAAAACATGATTGACAATTAATCTTAAATGTTTATATAGGCTTTATGTTATATATGAATCGTACCAATCAAAATCAAACAAAGAATGTGCTGTCATTTACATCTCCTTTGTCCTTTCTATTCAAATTTCACTTCATAAATAATAAGTTTTATTTCGTTTTCAAAATTTCCGATGGTTTTTGATATATTAAAAATAATTTAATCTATTGCCCTATACTTTATTACAAAGAGAGACGTTATTATTATTTTTTAAATTGTACGCGAGTTTCTATTTTTATAACGTAATTATATATCAGGTAATTTACTTAATTGCCTTTCAAACAGAAGCAGCGCGGCCATTATTCTACGGCTGGCCTCTGGCGTTGACGCCGCCACGGGACATACGTCCGACACATTATTTCAAATTTTGCTGTCACACCGCTAATTGCATCTATTCGTCGCATTCTTAATCATATTTGAATAACTGCCATATAATGAACGAGATACTAGTGAAAGCCTCTTTGCGTAACAAAATGTACTGGGTGTGTTGAAATTGTAAAGAAAAAAATAAATGAAAGAAAGGTGCGGTATTATCGTGCCAGTTTATGTCGGACGCGCGCAATTCTTGACATTGCAGTTACAACAAATTAATTAGCTCGTTGCTAGCACGCGCTAGTTGGGTTTATTACAACTTTTACGCGCTTTCCAACGGTATTTGATTAAAAATATATAGCTTCATAAATCCTAAAGAGATTATAATGATTAAGCCTAGTAAATAGTGCATGTTATTTCTTGCAATCTAAACTAGTTATGTCACAATAAAAAATATTTTAAAGTATTTTATTTATTGTATGTATACACTAGAGTTTTTAGTGTGTATATATATAAATCGCCACATATCGCTCGCGTAGATATATAAATAAATAAAAAATATAGCCTAGATTACTCGCTAATAGAAGAGCTTTCTATTGGTGAAAGAATTAAAAAAATTGGTTCAGTAGTTGTCAAGTTATCAGGAACAAACAATCAAATCTTTTCTCTTTATAATATTTATATACATAAAACTATACAACGAAAAGTTATAGCTTACTCAGACCTATATAAATTTATAATCTAACTTAAAAAAAGTAAGCAATAATGGTTAAAAGACCGGCAGAAAGAGTCTATTTTTTCTTTTATACAAAAAAGCCGTATATAAATTGTAGTCTACAATATACAGCAAATCAAATGAATTCTGCTTCATGGCTTTTATCAAAATTATATGGCCATACACCAAAATTAGTGGCAAATTATGAAAGGTAAAAGTCTATACAATGTTGTACTTCTCTTATGCGTCTCGGCCAATTTATACACATCTCTACATGCGCACATGTTGGTCGATTACGGGTATTCTGTATACATTGTCGTTTAGCCGTCTTCTTTAATTACTTAACCAAATAACAATAATTACTTTTCAACTTAATATGCTTGCTTTTACTTGAATTACATTTAATTAAACGAAATTAAATAATTAAACAACTCTTACAAAAATGCACACAATTTTGCGGAATCAATAACCGGAAAGTGGTTTATTTAAATGTGGAATGCCTTTTTAAAAGTAATACACTTACAACTTTCACTCGTGGAAAATGTCAAAATACAACTAGTCTGTGGAGCTGAAAACAGATGAAGCGAAAATAATTTCGAAGAACTCTTGCGCTTGATCGGGAACAGATTCTACGCATAGTAAAGATTGCTTGAAGATTCTACATAACAATAAGAATCTCAATCAAGCAACTAGGTTGCTATATATTGTATTATACATAATGTACAGTAATACTACAGTATTCTTAATACTTACTTTTTGTTAGTGACATATATACTAGTTTATTATTGAAATTATTTGAAACATATTACTTTACAATTTAATTATATATTGCTAAACGTTAGCCTCTTTACTGTATAATTGCTTAATACGTTTTACATTAGTACAATGTCGCTAGCAAGGAGTTCTCTCATAGAGTGCCGTTGACCCAATTCATATCTATTTTTTAACACATGTCGTACTGATGGAAGCTTTTTATGATATTTACGTTATACATTATTGCTTACATGAAATTTATAACGCTCTTTATTAGTCTTTTGAGTGACCGATTAAATTTTAAAAACCATTCATTACGTAGCTTACGCTTTATTATTAGGTGTTTACAGATTTTCCTGAATGTAGTTCAAATTTTAAACTTTAAAATTGCAACAAAAATAGAAATTTTCATCTCGTTAAACGTTTTCAAGGCACATTTATTGAGATATTCGATGTACGTAAGTCTCACACAAATCACTTGCAATTGTAACATAAAAATACTTCCCTACTGACCATATGTTCATATCAGCAATAGAGAGGATTACGTATGTAGGTTGTAACGTTTATCTTGTTTAAATAAACTATTTCGATAAGTAACGTTAAATTGAAAATAAACATTTTCCCCGGGCAAGAGCGCGGCGCCGTGTTTGTTATTACAACCTCCTAACCATCGAACGCGTAATGGCCGACAATTTGCGACCGAGGTTCTCCACCGCATGCAGTCAGTCGGCTTGACGTTTAATCTGAGATTTGCATCGCGAAGAAAACGCAGTTGTAGTTTTATAACGGACGTCTTATGTAAGATCCTTGACAATGTTTAAAAACAGTAATATGTTACCATTACCTTGCCCGCGGCTTCGCTCGCATTCGTTTGTCATTTTCCAAGCTGGGAATTTTTGTAAGACGATTCCTCGTTATATATACCAAGACGCGTTAAATGACCCCGAATGATATGTACAAGTGTCAATAAGTTATTGTTAAAATATGAAATATTACCATGGCAACGGATATAATAAATGAAGCTTTATTTTCGGGATAAAAGCCCATGTCATTTTCTGTATCCATGAATTCATGTGTGCAAAATTTCTTGATAATCTATTGAGTCGTTAAGACGTTAAAGTGTGCAACAAACTAACATTCGCATTTATTATATTAGTAAGGATGGACACGTAACAATTAGCTATTTGTGTTTCGTTTGACCTTCTCGTGTGTTGCGGTAGGCAACAAGGATTTTTATAATCAAATTTGGCATTCAATATACGCGTATGTCACAATTAACATAAGTAGTTTTGGAACCTCTCTCACCTTATTTAATACATTAATCGACCCGTTATATGCTTTATATAGTGTCGATGAATTTTAAATTAAGAAAATTATAGCTTTTTAGATATTTTAAACTTTTTTATACTTTTATTTGGTATAATGAATTCGAATTTGAAAAATTGTTGTAGAATTAAATAGATTTTGTCATCTGTTTAAGTTGTTCCTTTACCGGTAATTATTTAATTACCAATAAATCTGTATTTCTACATTATTTTAACTCCGAAACTCAAATTCTATCTGTTTTTTTTTGTGACATTACATTTGATTGTAATACGAAAAATGGTTCGATGCATTTTAATTTTGGAATATTTTGAGAATTTAAAAGAATTATTTTTATTTAAATAAAGAAGATGACTTCATGTCAAGCAGTGATTATAGAATAAGAGTGTGTTATTCGAAATACTATTATTCTTAATTAAAATTAGACATAAGGCTAGGTGCCCACTTGCTGTTATTCGCCGCGCAGCGAAAGTGTCGTAACAAAAAAATATTTTTATCAAAAATTATTTGTCCATACCACTAGAATTGTTACTCTAACGTATGTTATAAAAAGACGATAAACCGCCGCAGCGCAAAAAGTTGTGACTTATCAGCCGGTACAGGTGAATCTCCGCTGCTGTGATTTATTGTTGAAAACACTGTGTTACAAATCTTGCGTTCTTTTGCCGCGCGACTATAAAACGCAACTGATATTAGAACGTCAAATATGTGGCTCTTGCCTTTCCGTGACCGTTAAGGAATTTTAATTTCGAATTTACGAGAATTCAGTTTTATTAAATTAATTCAAACTGCTTAAAATGGCGTTTAATATACCTATCTTAATCTACATTGTGAATTAAGAAGTATTAAAATATGCATAAAGTCTGTTTAATGTTACGTGGTATCAACATTTTTGATTATTCTTTACTAGTTTGATTAGTCTTCTTCAGTGCTTTTATTTTAATTTTAATACATTATTATTTTTCATAGTATCTTTGCATTCTTAAAAAGTTTCTAAAATTATTTCCCCTTAAATAAGTCTAAATTTTCGAGCCGGCTAAAAGCACATTTACTCTTATTCATTTCAACGAACCTTTTTACTCGACAATAAATAACACCACGGTCGGACAATGCCCGATGATGTTTTGTTTCAAATCTAGGGCGATCTATAAATTACAGTCGTACGAGAGTTGCCTACTCCGTAAGAGGCTCAAGGTCGGTGGATATGTTCCAGATAATTTTTTCCACGTTATGACGGGCTTCATCTAAGACGTGGTGTAGTTTTATTTGCGGTAGCGTCGGTGGTGGGCTTTGGATTATTTTAGTCTATGACGGACAGTTTACTAAATGACTAAGTATCTAAGTGACTAATGTTACAAGTATATTTAAACTTAAAATATATATTATCATCTGAATTGTAATGATATGTTTACATTTTATGCTTCAGTGGACTTAAAAAATATATTTAAACTGTCTACCCCAGCTGAACAAAAATATGATAGGTGAATGTTAAACTGATGGCAGTAAGTATTATGTTTTGAAATCCATCACGTAATATTATTTAACTTCCCTACCGTCTTTCACGTCAAATAGAAAGAATGACATTAGCTTTTTTTTATGACAGTCGATTGCTGTGCATTGAATATGACGTAAACTTTTCTTATATTTCTTTTCAATACTTACGTCTCAGTTGCATAGTCGTAAAGCCATCCTTCATTACCGCATTCGAAAGCTACACATTGCCCGTGTTTTCTTACGCGAGTGAAAGTTGGACGCAAATTGCCATCGGGCTATTATCATAAAGTACAAAAGCCGAACGACCTTTCATCTCATGTCGCATAATTCGAAGAGGAGAAAAAAGTTTGACCCAACATCCGTCCGTTCGTTAATTAATCGTTGTTTTGATCTGTTGTGATCTACACATACAAGACACGAGGAAACGTTATGTAACTTTTTTTTTTTATTGAAGTAAAAGGCAAACGTGTAAGCAGGTCACCTTAATCTTGTGAAGCAAGTGTCCATCAATACCCATAGATATCTAACTACATTAGTTGCGTATGTGTTACTAGCCGTACACGGAATATAATCGTTCAGGAAAGAAAGAGTAAGAGAATTAGAACATACGTGCGTGTGTGACATTCATTTAAAATCTAAATTAACTCCAACCAGTACCACCTCTGACACCACCTTATCAAAAGGCCGGCAGAAGTAATCTTTCTCATAAATCTATCTCAAGTTGTAACCCTTTTCGTTACAATTTACAAAAAAATTACTTCGTATGTTACAACCAGGCGATTACCCTTAATCAAATTATGTCAACTGATGTACATGAACTTAATAAGAAAATGTATGTTAACACCTAATAAAGAAGACATTTGTTAAATAGCACATAATAAAATAAACAACATTATACATAATATAGTCAAATCGACTGCAAAAGATTAGCTCATTACTTAATCACTCCAAACAAAATAAAGGTAATACTAAATTGAGCTAAAACACTATTACGTTACAACATTGACATATACACGGCACGACACAACTCAGTGACTACTTAATCTGTGCAAAACGGTGATCTATCATAGTACTGCATAGCCGTACATTGGAAAGCGCTTTGTTTACAACCAAATACACTTCGCGAGGAAAGCTGGCGTCTAACTTTACATGACTAATGACATTAATACTATAGTTTACAAGCTGACATAAAGACGCGACGTCTCTATTGATGTATAGTACGTGAGAACAGACACCTATTTGCAGCTGTAAACGTAAATTTTCACGAAATATATCAAACGTAATTGTCATTTGTGTTAACTATACCCGTTACCATCGTCATGTATCACTTAATTGCTGAGCTTTGTCTCCTGGGATCTTTTTAACATAGTCGGTGTGGATAAAAGGTATCCCACGTCCCTTTGTCTTAAAGAAGTCTTCACATCCAAATGTCTTTTGGCACTTTTACAGTTACTAACTTGATATGGCTGACCTGCTCTCAGTGTATGCTGAATTGTCTGTATTTCTACATAATTAAATCCATAGTACTTCTTCGATCGAACAGACTAAGGGCGCAAGTAGTTTTAAATTAGGTTCGGATACAGGATACGGTCCAGAAAAGAAAACGTAAGGGACTTTTAAATGTACGAAAATAGGGCTAGTTCTATGAAAATATTATTTAAATTAATTATTTAGCGGTACTAGTTTCAACCCTCCGCGGCATAGACCACGGTCCACCTGTTGCGCACCCCTTAGAATATAGCATATGTATAACAGGTACTGTTACTGGCACTATCACTGTTCTGGTCGCATAAAACGTATCCGGGTTCAAAATTGCTGGTTATGATTTGAGAAAACATTGTACTGTGAGGTATTAAGCTAATAAATTTGAATGAATTGATTAAACCAATCGTCTGACATATACATCCATGCTCATTACGTGCCAACTTATCACTTTCACCCGTGATTTAGTCGGGAGTCATGCGTTAAAGTAAACTGATTGATCACCAATAGATCTGATCTAATGTTGGATTTATACTAGTTACATAGTTGTGTGAAAGGCGTTCGATTTGGTTCTGTACTGTATGACTTGGAATGTCTTGATTGGCGTGAACATATATGCGGTGCAGAGTTAAAATTTCCGTCAGTTACATCGTAGTGATGGATGAGGTTTTTACCTCCCACTGCGTTATTTGTCTCGATCTAACACGTTATGTAAGTAAGATTTTACTTTCGTTTGTATAAAGATATATTAATACAAGTTTACATGTCTGATGTAACTTTACTTTATCTAATATCGCTTATGATGTTATCATAATCGATTGTCTATTTATTTCTTTTTGTTTTGAAAATTTCTCAAATATAAAACTCGACACGTCCGAGGAAGTACCACCTTACAGAATAACAGTGGTTTTTATACGTCTTCCTTCTCTTTTTCTTCTTCCCTCCTTTTTCATCAGTGGCTGACAATGCATCTATAACTCAATGATGATGGCTAGCGGGGTCACATAACATGTGTCGTTGCATTCCGTTGGAAATCCTCTTGCATCTGAAAGTGGTTATGATCCACCTAGGGTCAAAACTCCACATAATCTTGTTTTGTTCCCGAGGACATCTCAAATCTTCTTATTATTTCCATTCCCAATACCAAAGAAAAAGGCTCACTTAACATCCGGTGATTCTCTTATTCTATTGCCAGCTTGTTTGATACAAAAAGCAAAAAATATAAGCCCTGTTCTTGTTTCCTTCACACTCGACTAATGGTGTGATTACCGCTCTTTATTGCTGAATGAAGGACAGTATTTAGTACACGTAAGAAATATTTAAAGCGGTAATATTTCAACACGTCTAATGGCACCTTATTGAGGTTTAAGTAATCTATGTTTAATATCAAGCCACCGACATCCCGGTCAGCTGTTATTAGTGCTGCGGTTAATGGATTTTGCTGTAAACCGCAGGTTTCTGTTGTTACTTAATATAGCAATTGTTAGAATTATTTGTACCCTGTAGAAACCGGTGGTCTTTTATAACCTGCTACTGTTTGTGGAATCGTTTTATTGAAAATTATTCAACATTAAACAATGCCTACTTATTTTAGGACGAACTTTTTTACACAATCGTGAATAATTATTTCGTAATATTATTGTCATAAAATAGACGTCTTAAATTCTGTTAACATATTTATAAACTGGATTATATCTGCTCGTGGTTATATCAGCAGTAGTTACGTTTGCAGTCAATCTTTAATTTTATTGTATAAAAATGACTGGCTGCATCTTACTTTGTAAAAGTGGTATTTCTTAATATTAAAGAATAAATTACCAGCGGTCAGGGCGTGGGACTCTGGCCATTAAATCGCGTTGCGGCGACAATGCAGTATTGTGAAAATCTAAGTGAAAACACTTCTTGAGATTGCATTGTTCTTGATATAAACTACTATCTGTGATAGAGCAATGTGCTTTCTAATAGCTCATTTACTCTTTACAAGCTTTTAAATTTGTTTTTATAATGACACTTGTATTAGTTTAACCTGGTATAATGGTGCAAACAATGTATGGAATAAAAAGAGTGGGTTGGGTGCATCTGAAATTGAAATCCATTATTTAAGATTCAGTGTTTATTAAAATTATCTTTGAGCCATTAATTACGGATTTTGCATTAATAAATAAGATTACAAACGTATACTATGATTACTAGCAAAGTATTTGTCGTTGATTTATATTACAAATTAGAGAGCTGTTAAAAACTCGTATATCTGATCATAACTTAAAAATATTCATGTTGTATAGTTTTATTTGTAACTACAGTCTACTCTACTACTCCCTCTACTGATCTTCTATAAATATTCCTAGTAAGAGTTGTGTGATATTACAGCATTGCTTACTGTATAGATAGTAAAATGTTTAGTTTTAATATTGTATAAGAGTTATTCGAGGTTATTACATTGTGATGATATCACCTTTGAGTCGAGCGTTTCCTTTTCATTAGTCTGTGATTATTGCATTTTTTTACAAAGGTATGACCGTTCAGAGAGCTACTGCTCGCAATCTAACCTCAATGTTTATGTGCTAAGGCCATCTGATAAAAATAAAAAGAAAAATAACTCTTATTTCATTCCTACAAAGTTCTATATCCCTTGTATGTTGAAGTAACTATCGGTTTGCTTTAAACCTACAAAAATGTCATTGCCTTACGCTATTTAATTTTTGTTGGATTTTCAACTCTATGTTTAAGCTGTGAAGGCTGCTGTAAAATTTGTGAGTACTCTGAATTTTATTGAAGGTTCGCGTGATCAGCAAATAAAAGATCGCTTTGTGTATCACCACTTGTAAAAAAATGGCCGTGATTTTTTGTAATTATAATTTTGTTAGTACAAATATTTTATAATAAATCGGGTATTTATTTTTTGTAACAAAAATATAAAACGACTGTACCTAAGCTTGGGGTATAAAATGAAATTACAATACCTATTGAAATTAAGAGAACTTGTAGCGGTTTAAAACTCTAACACACTTGGATTTAGGAATAGTAAGTTCTCGGACATTTCGAAAAATATTTGGATTATTGAAACAAACCTGTAGCCAAGACCTATCAAATTATATGTTAGTTTTTCTAAAATATAATTTTAGGACCTAGTTTTGAGTACCATCAATAAATATATTAAGTTTAATATTTCGTAGTATTTCAATTTGCTGTTTATCATGTCCAGTCTGATTTACATAAATTTATTTTATGTGCAGTATAAGACAAATTAAACTATCCGTCAGACGTCAGTATTCCACTTACAAACCAAAAAAGAGTTCTCGGTCCATTCCAATCGCTCACAAAAAACTGGCTTCATGCCGAAAAGCATCTCAAGGACGTTGGAACACTTAAGAAACTCGATTCGTTCGTTGCTAAATTACACGAAGGCAATGTAATTAACTACGCTATGGTAGGCACTTCTCGAACTAACATTAGGCCTCCACATTAACGGATTATATTAAACTTCAATAAGATTTTCACTTTTGCCCACTAATCAGCCAACGTTTCAATCGAAAATATTTTAAATTTTCTTTTGTTCCGTTCAGTAACCTAATAAAACTTTGATGCTAATGACACTATGTAACAAAATTAGCTAAAGTTTTGCTTGCTTTTATTTTAAAAGTTTAATGCACTCCTTGTTGAAAAAAAAATCATTTGTGTCTCCAACATGTATGAATTGTATAATTTTCATGTCATATTGTTAGGTTTTATTGAACCGTAACTGACTGTACAAACTTATACGAGTAAACATACATTACATAATACATAAGTACTTATGTGTTTTTTTATTTGTTTATTTATTATTATTTTTTTATTTCTATTTATCTCTATCCCTCTCTCTCGAAGAGGAGGCCTGTGCCCCTGCAGTGGGGAACATTATAGAAAAGGCTGATTTATTATTTTATTATTATTTATTATATAGCAAATATAAGATGAAAGATCAAGAGAAAATTTTGAAGTGTTTTTTTAAGATTTTTAAATGTAGGCAAAATTGGACCTTTAATTGTAATATTTTGAAGAAATCTTGAATCAAACTGGTTTAGGAGTAACAGCTGCGCTTTCCATTGGACCCGTATTTGTTGTTTTTGTTTGCCTTTTTCGATTCTCGTGGCTCGGTTTGCTAAAGGTGTGCATACACCTGCATAGGCGGATGCACATTTACCCTACTAATGAGCACCTGCAATCCTTAAAGAAATCGATACTTGTTTGTATAACATTTTGCTTATATGTACATACTATGCATAAATTTATTTAGTGAAGTTATTAACGTAACAATCAAAACTTTGATCCAAAGCAACACATCCGTTCGTGGTTCATAACGAATTGATTTTCATCATCATTTGTTGCACAAACCAAACACCTAAGAAATGGAAACTTTGAATGCAAAAGTGCTGTTTGTTTTTAGTCATTTTGTAAACGAAAGGATAATGATTGCAATTATCTTAGTTTTCAGTAACTCTCACGCAAAAAGCAATAGAAAGTTTGCCTTTGAGGATTCAATGCGTTAAGTATGTAGAAACTGCGATGCATTTAGTATATAACGACCTCTAACACTCTATAATTACATCGAACACTGTAATCTATTAGATTGTGCAAAATAACGGAGCCTGGCGCCGGGCCTCTCATATGTTTCGCGTCGAAACTCCAGTGCTCTATGCGTCATTATCATTTAGACTATAAAGCTTCGAAAGCACTACAGCTGCGTCAATATTTGCAATTTATTTATCCGGACTAGTTATGAATGCTTTTAGCAAACCGAAAGCTTTATTGCCATCACAATACTAAGTGGATCGACATAGATTCAGAACTTTCTTATATTTAGCAGTAAGTATGATAATTTTAACATATTACATTAATTTAATACATAATGTAGTGTAAAATTTTATTTATTCATTGTTAAAGAACTTTTCCTGTCATTTGTTCTCCGTATTTATCTTCAAATATTCAACAAAGCAACATCTATGATCTGACGGATCAAGTCCCAGTACCTATGTTACCATTTTGAAGGTCCTTAGAGTATGTATTATTTTGTACATTAATGATGTAGACCGGATTAAAACCTCATAGCTACATATGTCTACCGTAATTAGTATAAGAGACTAGCGAAGGTGCAAGTTTAGATAATATCTTTGCGCTCTAAATCATCGAGGTAACAGTACTTAATCCTTCGTAAATAATCTGAGGAAAGATTAGTGTGAAATTGATATCAAGATCGCGCCTCGACCGTAAACGCGTCTCTGACTTTAAACGATTTGACGTCGGACAAGTCTTCAGCGTAATCACCTACTGGAAGTTGACTATGCGATAGCTTTCATGTTTGTTGAAGTTAGAGCTGTCAGGGATTTATCGGTAGTGAGTGATAAAGGGGCTCATTTCTCACGGAAAGTTGGATTCATTTAACGTTATTGTTGTGTTATAGAATAGATTGGAAGTAAGTTATACGACTGAAAGACTTGTTTATATTCGATACATCCAATAGCAGAAAAAGTATCAATTTCTTTTAATATGGTTAGTAAATATCCATCAAATTTGGATGTCTAATTTGGCCTAATATTAATTCAAGTGAAGTAAAGAAAAAAGAATGGAAGTATGTTATTACTACTAACCAAAACATTGTTTCCATAATCATTTTCTAATACAAAAGTTATCTTAATTTAGATAACTTAAACATTTGTAATATTTTTTACGAAATAATATCGACGACCACATGAAAAATGTAACTCATTGACTGATCACACAAATGTATCACTAAATTGACGGCTTATCAGAACGTGACAAGTAAATTAAATGTTTGACATCGGCGACATTATTTAAAGCGTCCCCGTACGCATTTGTTGCTGTTTAACATTATTTAGATTAATGTTTTTTCATTTTTCATTTTTTTCATTTCATTCCATCATTTAGTTTCTTTGTCTTTTAAATCACGAAAAGACAAAATGTATGCAAATAAAGAACAATATTTTACAATGTTTAGAGTGAAGTATATGTATACTATGTTTTCAGACTATTTAGAACTTTAAAATCCTTTTTTTAAGTCAAAAATTCAAAAATATTAATAAATCACATGATACACTTGTGTAAAAAGATAAAAGGTTTTCATAAATCCTTTTCATATCATCAGGCTCCCGTTTCGCGATCTATCGTATCGTAATTGTCACATGAGTTTATCAGATATACGTTTTTGAACCTTGCATAATATTCGAACCACATTTTTTTCGCTCCTCAATAAATAGTTTGCGGGCGTGGTTCACTGACAGCTGTCTATCACAGTCATTCGAGAAATAATGGCCATAGTACGTACGTAACGTACTCTTCGTTAATTTGATGCTATTTGTATTTTGACGTTCATTTGTCTTAGTTTTATTTACAGATTGAATCTGATTGTTCACGATAAAAATAATAATAGATACTTAGGTCGTAAACTTAATGCATAAGCGATAAAGATGGTGTTACTAGGTTTGAGCTATTCTGGCTTAAGGCGGTAAAAGAGTTTATTGCACTATACATTATCAAAGGTTTTATCTTTTATTACGTATTTCCAGAATTAGGGAAATAACCCTCACTATGTTCATATATTTACTTTCTACACTTAATTCTCTCTTCAGCCAAAAGTCCTCTATTGCTGGACGCTGCGTCGCACTTACGTAGACATCCTTTAAATATTTACTTATTAAATACTAAGTAATGTGGTTTCCTTAATACAATTCTCTTTCTCTGTGAGAGTATCAGTAGATAAGAGGTTAAAGGTCGGGATTCGGTTTTACATTATAGAAATTTAAGAAACTTTTACCGGGCGGATAATAATGTTGTTAGATACATTAATATTATAATTACAGTTGCAGCAATAATAGAATGCAGATTAATCTATTAAGAGTTTTATACTTAGTGATTGATAACATGAGAATGTCAATGTCAAAGCTGTCTATGGCTTTTACCAATGTAAACACTTTCGTAGAAGTAAAACAGACTCATGAATAATTGATGAGCTATTTTGCATTCACACCTCGTGTACTGTCGATGCTCTGGTCTAGTTATTATGATAATTCAATTATGCTACGTTTGAAAATGATGGCCCATACAAATCCGATTGTGCTGATATTTCGATTAAATAATTTTTATTGTCTTTGGAGCTAAGGAAATAGCCAACTTCTTTGGTGCCCAAAGATCTACGACGATCACAGGAGCAAGGTATTGCCTTGTCGGCTTTTTAGCAGTGGTAGAGCCCGTAACTAAAACATCTCTTGCACTAATACCCTGGTTCTGTTAATCTTTCCTCTGTGCATTAAAGGTATATATATGGTTTAGATATGTTTGTCCAAAAATATTTCATGTACTAAGTACTGTTAAGACCGTTTAAGATTATTCAATCCTGAAAAAACATTCTACATTAAATGCAAAATTGTGTAATATTATCAAAACTGATTAGATGCGGGATATCTGCTGTTTATTGTTAATCATCGATAACTGATTGATTGAAAATGTTCCTGGTGAAAGTTATAACAAGTGTATTTGTAGTGATGCTTGCCAACTTGCAGAAGCAAGTTTTTGCAGGCCGAGCCGCGAATGTACATGAAAGGTACTGTCTCCTATGCCAGCATGATGTCGACATGGAAAAAATAAGACGCAGCGTACATTTGTTTTACGTTCGTATGTGATGTCGATAAGAGTACTCGATCTATGTAGAAAGTCCTCACATTTCTCCATAGACATATGAATATGTAAATTGTTTTATGTGTATAATCTTTTATCGATTAATAATTAATTTACCTTCGTAAATTATTAGTATTGAAATGTTTTAATATACTCTTATTTAATTACTATTACCAATATAAAAAACAAACTGTTTTTCGAGTTGTTGTCAGTATTATTTTTGTTGTTTTTTTTGTAAATTTTTCAAACCAGTCGATATGTTATCAATAAACCTTTTGATTCGATTTTTGCGTTAAGGCATAAAAAACCTTATAGTGTCAATTACGTGAAAGTGTATACACATTGAACGAGTTTATTTTTTACAAACTAAAAAAATTTTTAAACATAAGTTTAAAAATTTTTTGCTGATTCGAAATCCGATACCGACCACCGATGTGTTTAAAGTTCATTTAACGCGTGTAACAAAATACTTCAGCCATCGTCACCTCTGTAGAAAGTATGCGGTCTGCATTAATAAAACAATATCAATGCAAGTTTATGGTTCGATATTTTGTTTCAGACAA
Organism: Papilio glaucus; assembly: GCA_000931545.1. Classification (NCBI taxonomy): domain Eukaryota; kingdom Metazoa; phylum Arthropoda; class Insecta; order Lepidoptera; family Papilionidae; genus Papilio; species Papilio glaucus. Next base: position 165,584 of record JWHW01027299.1, read on the forward strand.
GAAATGTAAATCGATTTAATATATTCAAAATCTGACGTATCCTATTACAGAGCATTATATAGACCTAGATGCTTAAAGAACAAATTATTCTACTGTTATGTCTTTGTATACATCTCATAAATATTCACTACTTTAATGGTTGGAGGTTTTGTGATGCGTATTTATTTAAGTAACTGCTTTTTTCTCGTTTGATATTAATAATTTAGAAACTAGTGACATTAACTACTTAACCCGATACATGTTTAAAAAAAGATGCAAACTCACGGGCTTACTTTTTTTGTTACTAATAACCTAATAGTAAATAAAACCTTTGAAGCCTGACTGTTTTTTGTTCTACCAGCGTTGCAATTTGACCTCAGATTTGCGTAACCCGACTACCATGGGAAATTGAAGGCGGTTAATTAATTGCCTTC
>JWHW01027314.1:0-21937 GCA_000931545.1 Papilio glaucus
ACGGGAACGGAAAGAGGATTGGACGGGGAGGGGGTTAACGGGGAAAAGGAAATATCCTTATTCCTGTGTATGCCCTCCTCAGTCCATTAAAGGTAGGCAACGCATCTGCAACACATTTGCTTGTTGCGGATGGCTATGAGTAGCGTTCACTTAACATCAGGTGAAATTATTTTAAAATCGGTTTGAATGGTGATATTATATGGATGTCATGTGCTACGCTATGTTTTGACATTACACAATAATATTTCACCCATAGTAATTGCAGGTAATTTTTGGTAGAATCAAATTACAACGTTTTCTAGCGGTAAAAATTAGAAAGAGTTGACTATGAAGCCGCAGCAACCACTTGTTTATAATATATCTTGAAATAAAAAATGAAAATTTCATTTGGATTTTCAGATGGTGTCCAAGAGTTTGATAATTTTGTTGTGTGTGGTGGTAGCTGTCTTAGCAAAGCCTACGTACACAGATAAGTACGATGACATCAATTATAAAGAACTGGTGGAGAACGACGCATTGCTTAAGGGTTACGCAAATTGCCTTTTGGATAAAGGACCGTGCACTCCCCAAGGAAAGGAGCTGAGAGGTAGTGTTAGCTGAAAGTTAATTTTGATACACGTCATAATTTACGTACTTTGACGAACCTAAATAATCCTAGAGTATGCTTTACACTGACATTTTAGAAGGTAAGTGCACCGTGAAGTTCTGAGGACTAGTCAATAAGACCAGGAGTTCAAAAATTATCAAGTTTTTATTAGAGACAAAAATCGATTGTAGTTTTTGTTTATAATAACATATACATGGAGATAATTTGTTTCAATTAAATATAGAAAATTAGTACCAAAGCATTAAAACTATTATTTTTAAAATTGAATACTACACATTTTGAAAGTAACTGTCAAAATTGAAATTCCCCTATGATTAATAATCTATAGTATAAAAAAGCCGCCCTCCGTGTCTGTTCATTCGCGAACTACTTCTAAATCACGCAACGAATATAAAAACGGTTTTCACTACCATAATAGTAATAATAATTTATTCCAGAAGTTTTATATATATAGTACTTTATAATTCAAATTTTGTATACATAAATAAATATCATATTTCAAAGTCCCCTCGCCATGGCTGATGCATATTTCACTATTAAACGGAGTGATTCACGATGGTTTAAGAAGAGAAGATGGTATAATTCATAAAGCTTTTCTGTAAATCGGCTGAACTAGTATAAGTTTGATTGTTGAAAAACAATAACGGTACGTGGTATCACAAATGTTACAAGATACTAAGTTTTCTTAAATACCGCCTGCATTCACTGTACATGCACACAACATAAATCTCGGTATGGCAGGTAATACAAATGTGTGCTAAGGTTTAGTTTTTTTCGTTTTATAAAATTTGTATTATACCTCCTACCTAAACTGTTGAGAATATGCGGAGTCGTACTAAGCTTGTATAAAAAATACAGGCAACGTGGAAGATGCCCTTCAAACCAACTGCGAGAAATGTACACCGAAGCAGAAGGAGGGTACGAACTACGTGATCAAGTTCCTCATTGAAAACAAGAAGGAAATCTGGAACGAGCTCTGCGCCAAGTTCGACCCCGACGGCAAATGGAGAAAGCATTACGAGGATAGCGCCAAGGACCATGGCATCAAAATGCTGTAGTTTTCTGCTGCTTTTCGTTTAAATCTACATTAAATGTTTTAAACATTTCCTAATAAAATAATAATATTCAATGCCTGTTTTTTTTTTCTCGAGATAGACTGTTTTATCGTCATTGTCAGATGACATCTGTCTATGACTGACTGACCTATCTGATGATGATATGTATCATTGCACTGCTGGACATCTGGTCTTCCGTAGTTTACTTGAAACATGCGGAAAAGGGTTAACATTGACATTGAACATTTAGAAAGAGACATTAAACTAATGTCGGTGCGTAGCGCATTATATCTGTCACGCACTATGTGAATTTTGTCAGTTACTCATCTTTTGTCAAGTTTCAAGAGTCAGTTGTAAATGCCATTGGAATTCGGAGGACAGATTAGAGATTTTCACTAAGGTTTACTAAACTACTAAGGATAAAATCATTAATTATCTAAGGCTGTTAATTATAATGTATATGAAAATAAGTTTAGAAAGGCTTATGAAATTATTTTATAAAGTACGCAAATCTTGAGTACTTTTATTTACCACCTGCGTGGTAAAAATATATTGTACATGGATGAGTATTATGTACCTATTTGTGCCTGTTTCTAAAAGGAAGATTGAATAGAATAAAATTTCGTTTTGGATGGATCCTTAAAAATATATGCTCACGCCTTTAATCCTACTGAGATAGACAGCCACATCCTCTCCTCTCCTTTCCTTATCTACTCCCTCTTCTACGTTTTAACATTTGTTGGCTTTCATTTGAGTCTGTTGACTACTAAAAATACATTATTAGTTACAAATAACCACCTTTTACGTCGATTATTAGGTTCAAGAGTAACAAGGGCTAAGCCTCTCATTAGATCAGACACACTAACTCGACTCATTATTTTGGTTTTTAAACAATTATACTAATAATATTATTTATATATGAAGGTAGAAAAATATATAATATATATTTTTCTACCTAGTCGGGTCATAAGTTCTGTCAAAACCTCTTTTTAAATTAACGAATACTGGCCAAATATTCTTCGAATAATTATAATATAGCGTTGCACCGCTGTGGTTACACGCTAACAGAGATTTTCAATACCTATTCTGCAAAATTTAAAAATAACACTACGGTTTGTTTATCGCACTATCAAGCGATACACAAAGATTCAAGCTGCGAACATAGTAAGAGGACCGGCCGACCTCGCACAGTTAGGACACCAACGACCATCAAAACAGTGAAGGCACGAATCCACCGAAATACTGTTCGTAAACAAATTATCTTAACTCGTAACATGGGGATAAGCAGAACTACGGTAAAAAGTGTGTTAAATGAAGACCTGGGACTACGATCCTAACGTAAAAAGACCGGACATTTTTTAAAGAGCGTTTAAAAAGAAATAGTCTGGAAAGATACCGTGCTTTATTACGGCGGTACGCGCCAAAAAAATACCGCGAAATTTTGTTTTCGGATGAAAGAAAATTTGTCATCGAAGAAAGTTACAATAAACAAAATGTGTATGCCCACAGCAGTGAAGAAGCCACCTCTCGTATTCCAAGTGTTCTAGAGGGAAGAGGGCATTATCCTTCGTCACTCATGGTTCGGCTTGGAGTCTCATATTCAGGCTTAGGTGTTTTTTTGTGAAAAAGGTGTAAAAACCAGTGCCGTGGTGTACCAAACTACCGTCCTTATAGTGGTACTTCATTCTCGAACAATGTTCGAAAACAGACATTGGGTATTCCAACAGAAAAGGATATGAATGTGGTGCGTGCTGTCATCGATGACTGGCCGCGTCGATGAAGGGCGTGTATTCAAAATTGGGGAGGGCATTATCATCTATCAGATGGGCCAAATATCATCTATCATAAACGGTCTCATAGGAGGTTTCTTCGAAGGATTAATATTTGATAAGATTGGTGGTGTCCATTTGTTCTTTCTCCTGTCTTAAATAAACATATCAACAGTCATAAAATGAGTCGTCGTATCTTCACAGACTTACCATAATTGCTATTACGATAATTTTTTCATGTTTACGAACAAAAAAATGCTAGTTACGAGCACTAAGCAATAATTGTGTCGATAACAATGAAGAAGTGTTCCGTGATTGAGCATTCAATTACCTTGATCAGTACCAACAATTATCTTTACCTTAAAGTATAAATGCGGACCTATCCTTAGATTTCCTTAGTACAAAACAACTTCTGACAAGAAGACAGTTAATATCCAACAGTTATAATGAATTCCCTGTTATTATTCTCTCTGCTCGCCCTGTTTGTGGTAGCTTTCGCCGAGGATCAGTACACAGACAGATATGATAACATAAATGTGGACGAAATCCTGTCCAACAAGAGACTACTAACGTCATATATAAAGTGCATCCTGGATAAAGGCCGCTGTACACCCGAAGGCAAGGAACTTAAACGTAAGTAGTTTTTGTTTGTAGCAAAAGATTTTTAATAAACAGCGCTGCAACCTCGTCAAATTTATACTCACGTAACGTCATCCGTAACTAAAAAGTACAGCCAACAAAATAATTCTAATAGTGTTTAATTTTTTCAAATTCCTATAATTCTAATTGAAAATTAATTAATTGATAATTATGGTATTATTATTGTCAATAAAATAGGAAGATAATTGTATAGATATATTTTAAAAATAAAACCAGACATTAGTAATCTGTTGATCATCAATGATCAAGATATCTCATTATCAAATTTTCAATATCCGTGATCAATCATGATTGACAATGTCATGACATTGTCTGCTTTTTCATTTTACAATAAAGATGACAACAATGGTAGCAAACAGGATAGTTTTGCTAACGTTACTGAGTGTTTAATGTCACGAAGACGCCACCAGGCGCATTAGTAAATTGCGGTAATAATAACGGAGAACATACCACAATTGCTTAAAATAAATAAATAAATATGCGCTCACGCCCGTAACCCAGAGGGGTAGGCAGAGATCATGGATTTCCATTTGGCGCGATCCTGGCACACTTCTCTCGGTTCTTCTACATTCATACATCTACGCATACATGCTCGTCGGTTATGGGTGCTCCTCATATCGGCCTTTTTTAGTAAGCCTCTAATCTGATCGATATAAGTTCTCCTGGGGCGTCCCCTACCAACACTGCCACTCACTTTTGCCAAATAAATTTGTTTCGTTATTCTCTCTTCATTCATCCTTTCAACATGCCCGAGCCATCGAAGCATACCTTTCTCAATTCTAGTTAAATCTGTTTTAATATTCTAAATACTTTCTTTTTTGAAATATAGTTTGAATATGCAATATTTTCTATGACACATCACAGATACTATGATACATAATTAAGTAGTTAGTAGAAGAAGAATGTTACGTATTAACATCTTTTTTGTTTTCTACAAAAAGAAAATAAAACAAGAAAAATATTTATTGATTGCAAATACCAAGGACCTACACGGGAATACATTTTTCACATTCCTTGCGTACTAACAAAGCGATTTGAATTTTAGTTCATTATGTGTACAGCAAAGGGAAAAAAAGCGTATTAAAAATGCACTCCCACCCGAAACCCAGAAGGAAAGGCAGAGATTGTGGATTGCCATTTGGGACGATTCTGGTACACCTGTCGCACTCTGTTTTTCTACGCCCATACTTTTACGCACACATACTCGTCGCTTACGGGTGCTGCTAATATAGCATTTCTCTATTATGTCACTAATCTGATCGATAAAAGTTCTATAAATAACCCATGGCGAGAGTGATTAGGCTTTTGCTGTAGTATTGCGTACCATCTTCTGATCATATTACCACTTAACATCTGGTGGGATTGTTGTCAGGCATTAGTTTTATATTTTGTTAGTTAATTGTAATACTAATTGCTTTTTACAGTTCACATTAAGGATGGAATGCAAAATAGCTGCTCAAAATGCACGGACTTCCAGAAGCGTGGTGCCAGAAAGGTTGTCAAATTCATTCGTGTCAACGAAAAAGATTCCTGGGAAGAGATGAAGAAAAAATACGACCCAAAGGACGAGTATAAAGAAAAATATGAAGCTTTTCTTGCGGCGGAAAACTGAATGCAATTAGATTATTTAAACTAAACAATTAAATGTTTTCGTATACACTTACGTCTTTTTTACAAATTATAGTTAATTCATATATGCATGAAATAAACTACTAAACTTATAGTTTTAATCTTTCTATTATAATACGAACGTTCTACGTATTTTCATACGGTTATCAATAATAGAAACAAGGTTTAGGTACATAAATAATTAGGGTTTTATTTTATAGTGAAAGAGCACGCAACAACAGCATCTGTTGCACGAAGGGGCCGGCTCGACCGGTGAATTACCACGTCACAGAAGCCAGGCATAAAGTAGAAGTATTCTACGTTTCGTCTGATCAGTGTGGCGCCGTATGCCGGTGCCTAATCCTAGTTCTTTTTCCCTTCCTATCCTTTTCTCATAATGAAAGGATGGGAAGGGGGAGAGGATTTGATGGGGAAAGGGATGGATAGGAAGGAAATATTATTTTTCTGTTTATTCCCTAGTCTGCCCATTACAGCTAGGCAACGACCGCATCTTCAACTCATTAGCTTATTGCAGATGCCTACGCGTAGCGGTAACGTCATATCTGGCGAACCGCTTGCTCACTTGCCACCTGATTCTATTTTCAAATACTGTAATATGACAATTATTGTTGAAAAAGACATAATAGGTTTGTATTGCCAAGTTACCTGCTGCTCAAAATACGACATTAACTCAGAAAAAAATATGGGTATACTCATGTATTCTGCTACGCGGGCAAAGACGTCGGTAGTATATCATGGTAAAAAAAAAGAATTATTGATGTGTAACGTCTTTCCCCTCGCTATCCTGCAATTTGTGAGAGTGATCTCGTAAAAAAGGACGGAAGTAGTTAAAAGAAAGCGCGCGCATTTGACTTGTACAATAAGCTGGATTTGGCTGTTAGATAGTAACAACGCATTTTCCGAGAAGTTAGTATATGATATTATTGTTGCTTATTACCACGGAGAGACTTTTTTTTTAATTGGATTTTTCGTCTTTCTTTTGTAACGAAATGTGTCTAAGTGAAATTTAATGTCTTATCCTAATATCTACTCGATGCCAATGAATTTAATCTGTAAAACTAACTACATGAAACATACAAACGTCGAGCTGGTATTTAACATCAGTATTATGAAAAAAAGGGCTACTATACAAATGTTAATTCTGACCTCCTCTTTTAAACACACAGAACCATTTCAAAATTATAGAGCTACACACAAATACAATGTGCAATTGATACTTCGTACAACAATGGAATTCTTGGGAAAACTTCAAAACAATAGTTGTACTAAAACAAACATGACTCATAAATTCTTGTCATTGGACGTGGTTACTCTTGTCATTCTTTTTCAATCATAAATGAGCAATTGTTAATAAATTTACAAAGTTTTAATAAAAATTGAAGAAAAATATCGTTATCGGCGCTTAATAAATCCTGTTCTGTTAAATAATTTAGCTATAATATAATAATTATGTACGAAAATGCAAAAACTAGTTCAAAGTAAAACAATAAATCTTCGATTCGTTTTCGATAATATTATCCCCGCAAGTTGATAATGCGCTGGAACCTTGTCAAATTTAGATCTATAGTACTAAAGTATAGCTAACAAAATAATTCTAAAGAAAGTTAATTTATTAATTATTATGGTAGTATTATTGTTTATAAGATAGTGGGTTAATTAAGAAGAATAATTAAAATAATTAAGAAGAAGCAGGAGCTATTACAGACTCTAAGTTATATAACTTAGAATCTGTAATAGCTCCTGCTTCACTTCATCGAGACTGGACCGTAGATTGTAGAAATTTACTGCAGAGGCACTGTACACCTCACTGAAAATATACGTATTTAAAATAATGACAAAACTATATAAATTTATCTAATTACAAATATTTCTATACTTCCCCGTTTTTATTCAAATATTTAGGAAATATTCCTTTATTTTCTTTGACGTCTATCAAGCTCCGAAGTAAAATAATGCCTTGTTTGAATAATATTGGATCTAAAATCACAAAAATTATTTAATATCACTTATTACAATTTTATTACTGTTTTAGAACAACTTTAGAAACTAAATTTAATGTAAAATATTAAATTAGAATTATTTAAATATACGTAGCTTTTGGCAGCTTGACAGATGACATTTATTTGTTGAAAGGATGAATGAAGAGAGAATAACGAAACAAATTTATGTAGCAAAAGTGAGTGTGTTGGTAGGGGACGCCCTAGGAGAACTTATATTGATCAGATTAGTGGCTTACTAAAAAAGGCCGATGTAAGGAGCACCCATAACCGATGAGCATGTATGCGTAGATGTATGAATGTGGAAGAAGCGAGAGAGGAGTGCCAGGATTGCGCCAAATGGAAATCCATGATCTCTGCTACCCCTCTGAGTTACGGGCGTGAGCGCATATTTATTTATATTTATTTTATATACAATCTATACTATATACTACAATATTATAAATACGAAAGTTTCTATGTACGGATATTTGTTACTCTTTCACCCAAAAACGGCTGAACGGATCTGTGAGAAACACAGAGATAGATTGTAGTCTGGAATAGCACATAGGCTACTTTTTATCCCGGAAAAATGTAGGGTTCCCGTAGGGTAAATATTTTTTACAGGTGAATACCTATGTATATAAAAGATTATTTTATTTATATTTATAGCTACGATCATATCGTTTCATATGTTATTAATTATTACGCATTTCATCAAAATTAATTGCCTTGTCCCCTTTGCCTGCCATAATGTAGCTTTGTCTAAGAGAGTAAATGGTAAGCTGAACAAAAAAAATTAAGCTCTAGTTAAGCTTCTTATTATAGAGTAAGATGTCGAAAAATAATTTAACTTTGATATGGCATTGATCTTTCGATATATTAAGAATAATCAGGATGTAAAAATAAAACATTTCAGAAATGTTAAGAACTAAAGCGCCTAGTGATAAATTTTAGCAAATCATACAAATATGTTTTTTTTTGTGCATGTTCGGATGTCTGAGTTGTATACGATTACGCCCAAAAAACTTAATGTTTTGGGGCCATTTGTTTTTTTTAACAGCTCTAGAATTACACCGTATTACTTGTTATTTAATATGAATGAATTAAATCTGTGTCATTCAATTATATGTAATTAATAAAAAACTATGTTTAAAAAAAAATAGGCTTATATCCTTTTCTGTGATGAATGAGTGTGAAGAGGCGTGGACTTTTGTATTTTCCAAAATATTTTCATTTTCAATTTTCATAAGTGCGTTAGGTAAATAAATGCTCTAAGATTGAAGTAATGAAATGTAAAATGTAATCTTTCCACGAAATTTGTTTTAAATCTGATTAACATAAAAAGTTGGACACTACTTAGGCACCGAACAAAATCATGATGGCCTGACTGGGATGATTTCTATAATTATTATCGGTAGTATTAATATCATTTTTAGACAAAAAACAACGCCATCTAGTTCAACATCAATGTGTCTTCAATATCAATAAAAATCATCATCTTTAATAGTATTTAGGCAAAATCTGTAGTAATGCATGTTTAAGTAAATAATCCAAAATGTATAGATAATTGACAAACAAGTTTAAAAATGTATGAGGAACGGTTAATATAATGTAATTAATTATTTTGCTAATTTAAATTTGATAACTTACTCCTTATGTCATTTTTAAATTTAAAGTTATCGCGTTCTCAAGATCTTAACATGATAATTTTTCGTCTTAAACTTTCAACAAGAGTGGTGGTGAGGAGCTTCAATTGAAAGTTTAGCCACGATAGCCTCCTATTGACAATTTCAAAGTGAAAAATATATATTTTTTTCTTTGGGTTTTTTTCTTCATTTTTTTTTGACCTAAACAAAAGCCAATAACCTAGATGACCCAATGAAGTTCTAGATACTACCTCATTATATGCTTCATTTATCGAACATGAACAATAAAAGTTTACATTAAGTTCCAAGCTCTTTGGCAAAATAAGTTTATGTTTTTTCCTGGTGTGTTAATAAACAAAGTAATGAGGTTTCGATGGTGAACACGACATTTTCACTTTTCCGCCTGCATAATAAAGTCCATGGAATGGAATATTTATGTTATTACACTCGCTGGCTTTGCGTTTGTAGTATAATATGTCACCGACCGATTGTTTATAATCACCCAATGACTTCGCCCCGTTAGAAAATGACTGGAAATTAAACGACATATTGACAATGATTCGTTCAACATAGAATGTGCCGACCGTTTAGAATTTGCCTAGCCCAATTATAAAGTGTCTGCTCTGACAATCGGTCGGTGACATATATAAACCTCATTGAATTTTGCACCTATTCGCTTATATTATATAACATTTTCAGTCGAACTTGAATGTTATGTACATGGTTATTCAAGTATTTGCATTATCCGTTGCTCATCGCTCATCCCTCCCATAAATACCCTCGGATTTGTTAAGAGCCACACTGACACCCAATGAAAGTATCCTGGCGACAACCTGTGCTACAGACACCCTTGCAGGCAACCTCGGCAAAGTTTGTTCCAATATAGTTTTTTGTTTGTTCAAATAAGTTTGTTCCGAAATATTCACGCTCGGAAAAAACACCACATACATAGTCGTAGCCGATGTTCTACAGAAGTGGACCCAGGACGCAACTCTGTGGAAAACCGCACGACATTGCCCTTCTCACCAGATCGCCTGTACGCCCAAAGTATAAAACAGACCTTTTTCTAGAGGTAGTCCCTAACTATCTGACTTTAATAGGGAGGCCTTAAGACCTTGTGAAATTGTGTTAAATGCGTAAGCAATATCTAAAGACACCGCTAACAGCAACTCGCCCTTTGTTACAGACTAGTCAGATTAAGCTTTTAGGCGCAGAGTTGCGTCAAGGGTCGAACGAGCCGTTGGGAAGCCAAACTGCTGGTCCGATAAGTCAGGGCCTACCCCTCCAAGATGCTCGATGATCCGACGAGCGATAATGCGCTCAAAGATTTTGTCCACATCGGCAGGCAATACTATTGGACGATAAGCGGAGGGTGAGTCTGCAGGTCGTCCATCTTTCTTGATAAGGATAAGTCTGCCCGTCTTCCACTATGGTAGGAAACAACTCGACACCATGACAATTTTATTATCGTCTGGCACATACTTGCAATTTTTTTACTCTTAAACATATGTAAATTGCCACATATTAAAATTGCAGCCTTCTGGCATTCGTTTGTTTAACATTTTAAAAATTAAAAGAATAGTAACGCAACCGCGAGATGCCTGCCAGAATGGTACTTTCTTAATTGACAGATAGTTAAGCTCAAAAAAAAAAGCTTTGTGACAGGTCCGAAACCAATCTCATACATTCAAGCTTTCTTAAAGTGCTTTCAGAAAGGTTTTTCAATTACTCGTGGGCTTAAGTTAGTAAATTCTAGTGTCATCAAAAAGCTAAACGTAAAATTTTTGATTAATAATTATTACTTAAATCTTGAGAGCCCTCGGAATATTAAAATTAAATAGTACAAAAAACAGAAACATTAAAAAACTAACCTAAGCAAAAGTTTTTCTTATTTTGCTGCCAACCTTTGTGACATTGCAGTGCAGGTAGTGGCCGGCGGTTTCGATGCGGGGACGCGGAATTTTATTCACAATTTCGTTGGTTTTTAACATTTTGCGGAACCTTGATTTATTATGTGAAGTCCCGTATATACCGTCACGTGTATTCAGTACGAAAATTTTATTTTGATATTATATACAGACACTTCAATTTTATTTAACTGTATAGATAAATGCTTATAGTACTATGATTTGAATCGGTCGAGATCTGGTCGGTACTGCGGTCTCTTCAACGGTGCCAAATTAACTACTGCTTCTTCGAAGCGCTAAAGTGTTTGTCAAAAATTCCATTATGTCAGTCCGAATACAGTGTCAGAACACGAAACCTTCTACTGAAAACTGAGAGAGGATGAACATGGATAAGATGGAAGTTATGTCGGATATCCATAATTCCACCCACTATAATAACGATCAGAGGCCGTATCCCCGAAGTTGTTGTGTCTACCTAGTACAAACGGTCCAATTAGGTAGGTCCAATTTCAACAGTGGTAGAGCTAGCAGCAACAACATCTGTTGCACGAATGTGCCAATGTGCTTGAAAGGTGAAATACCAGACCTCACAGAAGACAGGCGTGAAGTAGAAGTACTCTGCATTTCTTCCGATGAGTGAGGTGCGGGAGACCTAATTCTATCTCTCTTCCTTTTCCGCTGTCTGTTGACTAATTGGAAAGCTTCCTTAAAGTATAAATATGGTCATTTTGTATAAGGTCAAGCGTATGGAGAGTTTTAAATTTAATTGCATTTGACTCCATATCATACCTACTTTATGTAATGCAATCACAGCGATTCGGTTCTTTTATCACCCCACTCCATTTTAATATCGCAAAATATTGTACAATGTATTGGCGCCAAAATGAGAAAACTCAATGAACAATCATATAAAAATGACAGATTCCAAATTCAAATGTTGTCGATTCCTATGAGTGGCGCTCACTGAATATCGAGTGAACCGATTGCTCGGTTGTCACCTTCTTCTATAAAAATAACCCCGGAGAAGGGTGTCAACCGCCTCATCCGATTTGGATGGGTAGCGTTCGGGAAGTTACGAGATATTCTTTCGTCTTAACATTTATCACAGTGTCTAAAAACAAAAGTCTTCGACCAGTATGCGTTGCCAGCGATGAAATACGGTACCGAGACGTAGCCCGTTACAGCCAGCACCAGTAGCCCGCTGAAATTCACTCGAAGGGCAATAGAGAGGTTAGAATGCTCGGCGTCTCTCTGCGATCCGCAGTACTTTCAGTTACTTTTTTGCCAGAACAATTTCACACCTCTAGTGGAAATGGCCGGCAACATCACTCGTAGAACGGATGGCCAATGGGACCGAAATATACTGGAACGGGGTCACCTACAGGACGAAGCAGTGATGACGACTCTATGTTTTGTAATGTTTTTTAATAAGATGACAATAAATTATTTTTTCTTTACTTATTTGAGCCTTGGGTTTAAAAGATTTAATTCTAATAAACTTAAAAATAATAAATAAACAAGGGTTACATAATTCACTGGATTATTATATACACACATGAAAAAGTAGGTAGGATAGCGCAGCAGACAAATTAAAAAATAATGTTTATTATAATGTAAAGTATGAAGAGAAAAAAATATAATTTTACCTCAAATATTAACAAACTTTCCATGGACCTCTTATGAACAAAAAAGAATCACCTCTAATCAAAAAATAAACCAAAAACTATGGGTCCATAATAAAAAGTGTCGAGTTTACGAATTGGTTTTTACAATATACATGGTGTATGTATGATACGTATATGGAATGGGTGAGACCGTGCCAAACGGAAATCCGTAATGTCTGCCTACGCCTCTGGGTTACGGGAGTGAATACTTATTTATTAATTTAAATTCTAATTTAATAACTGAAACTTACTTTGATAAAAATACTATAAAGGAACTGAATTGAGCGAAACGTGATTTTATCGTTAAATAAGTTGTAACTACCGTCTTTGCAAATATAAAAGGTTTCAACTAGAAGTAGTAAAAGAACATATTTTACATGTGTATAGTTAATACATCTAGATGGCGTTTATTTGTCAGTGAACGCAGTATTGTCTTGCTCTGAAGTGCTGCGTTTTATTCTGAAGACCAAAGGGGGTTCATGGGAATTTTGGAAGGAGTCTGTACAACTACAAGGTTGAGAGTGCAAAAATGTCACTGTTTAAATTTACAAATTGTCAAATTGTGATTGACAATTGCGTTGCAAATGATACGACAAATTTTGAATGATTAATTCGTTTAGAATTTACTGGCAGCTTATAATATGCCTATTGCAAATATAAACTGACGAAGTTCACAGTTGATCGGTGATATATACATACATGACTTAATAAAATTTCACTCACAGGTTTATTTTTATATTATTTCCTCTCACTAAATTATAACTTAACATATAATAAATGCACATCCTGTATATTGTTGCTGATTTGAGTAAACCTCGAAAGGTGGGAGGGCCAATTAAAGCTTGGAACAAGTTGCAATCTGCTATAAATATTTCTCGACGTACGGCAGCATATGTCATCGAAATAAGTTGCTCCACTGCATTTATATTTAAATAGTCCGTACAAGTTTATTAATATTCATCATTTAAAATAATTCCAGATGATGTCAAGGACAGTATTGGTATTGATGTGTGTGGTGGCGGCGGCCCTTGCCGATACTTACACTGATAAATATGACAACATTGATATTCCGAACATCGTGAAGAACTCAAGACTAATGAACGCATATATCGCTTGTTTACTAGAAAAAGGAAAATGCACTCCCGAAGGAAAAGAACTAAAAGGTATTTTTATTGAGGTTGTAAAAAAATGTCTCAATCTTGTTTGATATAAATATGCATAAAATGAATATATATTCGGGTGGTGTCTGGAGTATTTTTATTATTATATTTTGATTATTAGAATGTTTGAGTAATTATTCGTAACGCTTAAGTAAACTAAGAAAGGTAGAATCAAAATAAGAAAGGTAATAATGTAAATAACGAAAGGAAATAAAATATCAGCTAGTCGTATATGTCACTTGTTACTACTACAGTTAATTTAATAACAATAAAAAACTTGCGACAGTATATCTTCAAGATATTGATATAACAATAAAAAAACTTGCGACAGTATATCTTGAAGATATTGATACGGTGATAGTTTTACTCACTGAGCGATCTGAAGATCAAGGTTCGATTTGCCAAACTAATATACCGATGAATGCTCGAGAAAAATTTAAGAAGGTAGAAGCCTTTTTTATAATTCTCGACAAAAACCAAGTGAATAGCAATATCTATATCTGACAAGTAGCTATTGAGATATGACAATATCTATATCTGATTTTTCCCTCGTATAAGCTCGCTTGCTTGGAATTGTAAATCTTTGTACAGTATGACTTACTCAGGACTTCTAGACTGTCATCGAAATAATCTTAAGATTATGGGACAATTTGTAATATTAATTAATTAAAAGAGCTACATAATCTTCAGACATAGTAAGCGATATCAAACGGCAAACCTGTTTAAAAGTAAATAATAACATCATTTATTATTTATAAGCATTCATTTTAAGCGCAACTTGTTTAGTGTTTCTAGGTCGATTTAGATTTTTTGCTAAGATTACTATACAATAGTTCAAGAAAATATAGACCTGTATTTTTTATGCATTTTGTAACACCAAGGCATTTTCTCAGTCAGTTCTGGGTATAGTAAAATGTTGACATTTATCTTTAATATCTACATATCGTGGAATTTTAAATTAAGGTATTAAGTATATGTGATACGGGAGAAATTTGCAGAATGATTTAAGTCTGCGGCATATAGTTGCCTTATTTTTACTATCATAAATTATACTTCAACGTAATAGTCTCTCCCATGGAAGTATCAAACAACTCGATTTAAGTTTTATCCATTTAACAACATATCGAACTTTAGTACTTTAAATAAATTGCTTAAACGATTATACTACCTAAACATTATACAAAGTGAACCCTGTGGGGGGAGAGCGGGGTGCGCTTTCAGCAATCCCCTGTGCACAATTCAGTTAAATAGCTTCCTCAAAGTACCTGTGTCAATTGGCGCATCTTTAATTTGTACTTTTTTAAAATACGTTTATCAACTTAAAACGTCTTTCATTACACACATCCAATACATCTAAAATACAGTCCACTCCTAAACATAAGATACACGCGACGCTCGCGCCCTCTAATGTTATATGCGGGAATTGTGACGAAGTTGTATCGTGTTCGTTTGTCTCGTCATTGATGCTCGAAACTTATTAAATATAGGACTATTTAATGCGTATTTTTTATTTTTTAGGAAATATGAAGGACGCCTTGGAAACTAATTGTGCAAAATGCACAGAAGTACAGAAAAATAGTACTACCTTTGTGATCAATCACTTGGTGAAGAACGAGCCGGCGATTTGGAATGAGCTCGCCAACAAATATGATCCCGCTGGCAAATGGAGAAAGGTGTACGAGGAACGCGCAAAGGAACATGGAATTGCCTTTTAAATGGGTTTTTATCGAGATCAATTTCGATCCCGTGACGTAATATTATACCGCACTGTCTCAAACAACAAAATACTTTTGTTAATATTAAATAAATTTGGGTGATTAACATTATGTCCGTTTAATTTTAGCACCTATTACCGCGTTACGCAAAATCGTCATCACCGATGTCTTAGATATTTTCATATTTTTTTTCAATTCAATGATAATTTGAATACAATAATATTTCAGACTTGCTGTGCCCTAAGGTTCTACCCGATGTGTAATTTTCCTACCTAGCTAAGCTGAACCCTAGTATGATTGACCAGAATAGTTTGCATATGGCTGAATTTTTTCCTACTTTTCCCTTATAATGCTGTTTTTAAACCTATTAATAAAGTACAAAATCATGAGCTTGAGTCGACACCTATCGACACGCGTCAAGTGCTTTTTTTTTCCCACCTAATAATGTGTGAGTATTGCTTACTCACTCTCCTGAGTAACATTGCCTAACAAATGATAATGGTCACCAACGACAGGATAATGACATCTCCAGTAATTCGTTATATATTATCACATAAATATGTTGTAAAACGTACTTTATGTTATTGGAATAAAGTACAAAATCGTGAGCTTGAGTGGGACTAAATTTCGCGCAGTTTTTGATGCATCTGCTCCAACTTCTTCGGGGCTATCATTCAACGACATCCAAATGGTAGGTCCTACTATACAAGACGATCATCTTTCGATTTTGCTGCGATTTCGACAACACAAATATGTAATCTCCACGGATATTGAACATTTGTACAGAGCCTTTAATGTTATACCTCAACAACGCAATTTACAGCAAATAATTTTTAGGATGGACCCTAAGTTACCATTAAAACATACAAACTTAACACGGTAAATTACGATACCGCGCCCGCTCACTACCATATCACAGGTCGTAGAACTGACTAAAGAAATAAATTACATTTTATCTGCAGCAATATTTCATCTTCGTAAACAGCAATCTAAAAGCCCCGAAGTGTTCACTCAGGTTTTAGGTATTTCTAACTGTAAGAATAGTTTAATGTGTCTGCAATATACAGAAAATAAAAATACGCCGTATAAGAAATTAGGTTTATTTTGGTTATGCAATTCTTATTCTCTTTCTTTTTCTATTAACATTGATTTAAACAAGAGGTTTATGAAACGTTCTATTTTGTCATTAAAATTTTCGTTCTATTAGGTCTTGTAGGTCTTTGTGTTGTTGAAGGAAAAATCACATTACAAACTCTTTTCGCTGACGAAGTCTGATAGAGATGGTGCCAGACTAAATAAAAAGAATATCGACGTCTTTTGCAACCTTTTTGTCACATTAAAACTGATTAAGGGTTCCTCGATTGGTATTATATGATAACGTGTGTTATGAACTTCATATTCTTACAGATGCCTCGAAACCAGCGTACTGACTTGTATTTACGTGCGTTCCATAGATTAATGAAACTCTCTTGTTCTCTCGAAAACTCGTTTTAGACCTTAGATTTGTTAGCCGTTTAAGTTCTCTGCACAAGTATTTGAATAGTTTCTTTGATAAGCGATACCAATTCTTGAACTGCGTTTCTGTGAGATCTAAAATCGGAACAAAAGATCTGCGAGCTCTTGGATCAACATACGCGTTATAATTGCGGTCATCTTGCGCTTTTGCAGTCTCAAACAACCTCCACGCCAAAAAATGTCACACTGTCATATTACAAAGTTCATTTTATTTAGTTTTATTTATTTTTTTTGTTATAGTTTCGATAAAACTATTGCAGGGGAATAAGTAAACTCAATAATTATGTCGCTTTCACTGTAATTGTTTACGTGAGAACTCATCGATCATATTAACTTAAGTTTTCACTTCGCACCATCAGAATTGCCACTCGCACTCGCAAAATATTCGAACCGACCAATCACGAGCGTGAACGTTCTCACTGTCGAACTTAACTGTTGGTAACCGTCGTCGATGTTCGATAGCAAGACACCAAAAAACTCGCACCCGCAGTTTTTGATTCATTCTATTCGTCACTAGATGGCGCTGTCAAAATTTCATATAAATGACAGTTTACGATAAGACGATCGAGTTGGTAAACGAAGTGAGAGAAAACTCGCACTAGACACTAGAGATCCGTAATCTCTGCCAACCCTTCTGGGCTACGGGCATATATATTTTAAAGGTAAATTTAGGCAGAAAACGAACCTTGAAACTACTGGTATGATTGTAATAATATATTATAAACATTAAATTTCAAGTGTTAATTTAATTAGTTATAATAAATAAGAGGTTAAAGAGCGGAAGAAGTCAATTAACAATAGGAAGCTACTTGAGAACAGATATATAAACACGAGGTATAGTAGTAGTACGAGTATTGTATTACATACATCACAATCAATTGTTTGTTGCAGTCAAAGTACATAGCATAGAATTATACACCTCACTAAAATGTAAGTAACTTAATAATTATTTAATTAGAATTGAACTGTGATGATATCCGCCATTCACACATTTTTTTTTTAATATTTGTTAATTAGTTAAATATAAGTGAGTTAACCTACCGGTGAAGAATATTTTAAGAGATTTATTTTTTCAGATGAAGTTTAATTTACTTATTTTGTGTTTTGTTGTGGCGACAGCCCTAGCTGAAAAATACACTGATAAATATGATAACATCAATCTTCAAGAAATCATAGAAAACAGAAAAATACTGCTGTCGTATGTGAACTGTATTCTAGACAAAGGAAAATGTGCTCTCGAGGCTAGAGAGCTAAAAGGTAAAATATTAATAATAAAACATGAGCTTTTCACATTTCTGTAACCTTTTAGTTTGTTTATGTAAGCACCTAAATTGCATGCAACTATTAAATACTACTTTACGTTTCCGAACGCGACGCCGCAAAGAGTTTTTTTTTTGTATGGAACAAGGTGGCAAACGAGCAATCGGGTCACCTGAAATATCAGGTGACCCGCTTGCTCTCTTAATGAAGAGACCAAGTAAGTACCAAGCAACAAGAAAATGAGACGCCGATGCGTTGCCTACCTTTAATGGATAGAGGATTGACAGAAAAAACGATATTTCCTATACCCTACTTATCCCGTCTGCGCCCAATCCTCTTATCCTTCCCATCCTATCCCTATCAGAAAAGAATTACAAAGGGAAGAGGGCTGAAATTGGGCCTCCGGCACCATCATCAGTCGAAACTCCACATATTTCTACTTCACGCCTGTGAGAACACAGAGCTTAAAAGTTGCTTAAAATGTAATTATTTTTTTTAATAATTATTGTTATCCAGGAGGGTAATGTTTTTCCGCGCATGTATATGTTATTCTATTGTGACCTTCGTAGCCTAAACGGATAGACTGAGTATAAAGAATGTTGTCATTAGATTTGTATTGTTTCCCGGAGTGTCATCTACACAGATAAATAAAATTGAAGTGTCGGTATGTAATATCAAAATAAAATTTCCATACTCAATACACATGATGTATATACAGCACCTATAACGAAAATGCAATTTTTAAAATTTTTGTCTGTCTGTCCGTCTCTCTATCTGTCTGTCTGGTTATTCCGGGTAATTTCCGAAACGACTGAACCGATTTGGATGGAACTTTTACTGGAAGATAGGTAATATTGTAAGGATTTAAATACGATTTAAATTTAATAGCAAAATAATAAGAGTTCCTCCTTAAGTTTTCACCGAACCGAAAACTTTATACTTAGCCTTCTTCACCGACGAAAGTCACGAAACTCCGTTCACGTTTATCGCATTTAGACATACAGACAGACGCGGCAAGGGAATTTTATTTTGCAATTTGTAGTGATTAAGTAGTATAATCTAATATGAATACAAAATTAAGATACAATTGATGATTGATTATAATTGTTTTTAAACTTTGGCTAAAAAATTTATGTCCACGCCCAAGCGTAACATAATGAAAAATCTAAATTATTCGTTAAAAAAATAACCGATTCTTCCAGAAAATCTAAAAGAGGCCATCGAGACCGGATGTGAAAAATGTACGGACGCACAAAAAGATGGCAGCTCAACCGTGATCCGGCATTTGATCAAAAAAGAGCAAGCTATTTGGGATGACCTCAACGCCAAGTACGACCCAACTGGGAAGTGGAGGAAGGTGTATGAAGACCGTGCCCAAAAAAATGGCATCATTATCCCCCAATAGATTACATCTTGCGTACAACTTATAAAACACAACCAAACCCACTTGTCATTGTCAGCAAATGAAAATAAATGACATTTTTTGCCAATAAATTTGCTTGAATGAGATATTACCGTATTATTTCTAAAGTACCAGCAATAATGAATGAATTGAAATAAAATTAAAGGGCTGTAGCGGCTTTCATTTTACATGTTTCTAGAATACTCGTTTTTTTCTCCAAACATATACACATTTTTAGTATCGTCTGACCGATAAAAGTCTAGCCATTTGTCTACATTTTCTTTACAATAGAAGTAGAGCAAGCGCCGCACTAGGTCATATTGTCCGAATCGCTTTACGAATACGCTTTTTTTAAAGGAACAAGTAATAGTTGATTTAAAAAACCAATGAAACCTTACTGACTGTATGATTGTCATCATTCATAACATAATAATATTATCAGGAAAGAGTATAAATCGAATAATACCTCAGTCTTCAAAATAATTCAAGTCGTTTAGGCTATAGGAGGTCACATATATAAATACATAGAAACATGTGAAAAACGTTACGCTCCTTCTGGGTTACTTGAGCAAAAACGACCCTAAAAAAGGCTACCTACTCAACGGTGGTGAGGTAGGAGAGGAGGAGTGGATGGGAAGGGGAAAGGAATGGACATTGCGGCAGCTCTCTGTCTCTCAATGTCATACATAACGTAAAAGAATCAACTCCACTTCACGCTTGTATTCTGTAAGGTCGTAATACTACTTCACAAAGAGCTTATAGGTAATATATTATTTAGTTTTTAATTGTTCTCAGTTCCGCTTCGTATCGCTTGACGTACTTGTGATCGCGGTCGTATTTATCAGTCAACTGTCGCCAGTAGGCGGGCTCGTTGTTGATGAGGTGGGCGATCACGAGGCGGGTCCCGCGGCCTTGCGTTTTCGTACATTTCGCGCAGTAGTTCTCCAAAGCTTCTCTTATGTGCGCTTGAAGAGAACGAAGAGGATGATAAACATGAGACATTGTTTACAAAGTCGATTTAATTAAAGTTATCATCCAATCTACAGGAACTGATCAAACCCCGAATAACAAACAATTGTGTTTCCAAAAACATTGTACATTTTTTTTTTGTGAAAGCTTGGAATCATACTGATCAAACTGCAAATTAATAAAGAACTGCGAGGTCTATAAGTACGAAGAAAAAATATTTATAATTTTTCATCAAGTTTCAGTGACAGAAATATTATTAGAAATTTATATGAATTATTACCAAACCATTACATAAATTGTAAATTAAGATCCATTGTAAAACATACTGCAAGTCTCGTATATTTATTAATACAAGTCATTCTATCTCTTTGTCCATACTAATTTGCATAATTATTACTTTTTCCGTGTCTACTCAGTCTATCG
This sequence comes from Papilio glaucus, assembly GCA_000931545.1. Lineage (NCBI taxonomy): Eukaryota > Metazoa > Arthropoda > Insecta > Lepidoptera > Papilionidae > Papilio > Papilio glaucus. Next base: position 21,361 of record JWHW01027314.1, read on the forward strand.
TCAGGTCAATGACCGTATGTTAAATTGACGTCATATGGAACCTTACAATTTTAAACTCGTATAATCGGAGATAGCCTAAGTAATGTAGTAGACTCGTGTAGGTTACTGATGATGATACTTACATTTTAACTCTCGGCCTTCAGGCGAGCACTTGCCCTGCCCGAGCAGACACTTCAAATAGGGCACCAGCAGCCGTCTGTTTGACACGACGTCCCCGACGTTGATGCCATCATACCGATCTGTATATTTTCCAATACCACGGGCATGTGCAGTTGCCGCAATGCATACCAGTAGTAAAAATACAAGCAATGCCATTCTGTACTAATTAAATAATAATTAATAATCTTCTCCTTACGTTGATACGTGTAGATCACTAGTATCTCCGGCCAATAAGCCGTCTAAGTTCTAAAATATAAAGAACCTCCATAAAGAAATGTTTTTATAATCCAATGGTAGCTATCGAGCCGTGGTTGGGCACTCCCGAAAATGCCTTCCAATGGCAAAATAATGGGCGACCACGGCTCGGTCAGCGGCACGTGGATATGCTCATTGTGTTAGGTCATACAAATAAAAAGAA
>JWHW01027314.1:51020-75795 GCA_000931545.1 Papilio glaucus
TCATCCTTGACCGTAAACTTAACTTCGTCGCTCACGTTACCCGGGTCAGGAACCGGGCGGCCTTCGTACTAGGCCGCCTATTCCCATTAATCAAAAAAAAGAGCAAAATGTCCCTCCGGAACAAGGTGATACTCTATAAAGCTGTAGTACGTCCCATTATGACGTATGTATATCTAGCTGTGTCGGTGTCGGTAGCGATCGGATCAACATATTTAGTGGTACCCAGGCCACCGGGGTAACTAGTATAGTATTTCCTTAGCTGACACCGACTCCAAAAATAAATATGATTAAGAATTGATTCTTATGTTTAGTTGCATAAAAATATTTTATACTTTTAAATGCATTCGTTGTTTTCGAATAGAGTTTTTTTTCAAGTCGGTCAACATCTGACCCGTACGAGGTAAGCGTGCCACGAGTAGTAATATCCTTTCTCTTTCTTTTCGTTTCATTTACACACAACACGTCTATACCCCTGGCATTCACTAACTCATAAACTTCATCGATTTTCACACTCATTTCCTCCACAACACACAGGGTGGCCAAACGGGCCTCCGCAATCCTCCGGGCGACGGAGCGTGACGAGTGGCGAGCCGTGTCGCCGACATGTCTTCCGGAGTCCATATTACTTTAATAATAAAAGGCATTAAGTTTATTATCGAGCATGCCGGTCATCTGATATTAAAAGACCGCTACCCTAGACATCCGCAACAAACAAATACGTCGCAGATGCATTGCTTTCGTTTAATGGACAGAACAGGGGTTATACGGGAAAGGTCAATTTTATGTTCTCCATCTATCCCATCTCCGTCCTATCCTCTTATCCTTCCCAGAGTAGAGAAAGGAGAGTTGAAGCATCCGGCACCTCACTGATCGACTACTACTTCTTGCCTGTCTTCTGTGAGGTCGCGGTATTTCACTGGTCGAGTCGGCCTATTCGTGCAACAGATGTTGTTGTTGATGGGTCTCCCACTGTAAAAAACTGGCTGAAATTAATTTAAAACTTTACCAAATGAGTAAGTAATTTAGCGCCTGTCACTCTAATTAAGACCGCATTTCTAATCTACCTTACGCTCAAAAGCTATCACAGCTTATCGCCGTTTTTGAGTTTTTTCCCAAACCATCATCTGTTTTCTTCTTGTTTATTCATTTGAGAGGAAAATTTTAAACAAAATATCTACATTTTTAGGCTTGAAACAACGTAAATTGACCACTCACGCACTGGCCTATTTAAACTAAATTACATATCATTAATTAGACAATGAAGGTCTTACGCTCTATAGTATATTACACACACTAATTATGCATACACAACAGTTTACGTCAGTGCCAGAGATTGAAAAAAAGTGCATAAAATATTTTATGATACAAGGCCACAACAAGCAACCGGTACTCCTGATATAAAATTAGATGGCGTTTATTAATTACGTGTTTTGATCAGGGGGGAGGGGTTTTCGGAAAATATCACCTCAAATTTTTAGGACCAAAAATAGTGTAAAAATGTTGAATTAAAGGAAAACTAGAATAAAATATGCCGAAATATGACAAAATTATTCTTAATATTAAAAACAACGAATAAATGTATTTAGTATTGATATAATTATCAAAATGCGGTCTCCGGTTATCTATTGGTTGCAAAATTAAGGCACGCCGTTTATACTGCTTTGCTCCCTTCTTAATTCGCCACTGTCTACCGGTTCAATTATTAGCATTAACGTGATGATTTAAAAAAGAGATGTTGCGGTACATGCGGTATATACCTTGAATCCATTATGAAAGTGGCAGAACATGGACGTGCGGCCAATAAAACAAGCTAGGCAAGCGCGCAAAGTACGACTTCACGAATTGTCACAAGAAGATTTTTTTTTGTGACTGACTTGTCACTGTTAGCCTAGAGGAGGCTTTTACAGATTCACCGGGTTTGAGGAGGCAGAGCGCAGAGGGCGCCTAGCCTAATCCTCTTTGCAGTAACTAAGCTCGAGGGCTCCCTCGGGAGCCTCGGCTCGGACCGTTACTTTAGGGTTATAACCGGATTGGGTCACAAGACGAGCTTGTGTGCGCGAGTCACAACGGTTTAGAGTGGCTAAATAAGAGCTAGGTTGAAGCAGCAGATGATTTTATTGAAAATCACATGGATTTGTTGGTACTCAGTCATTTTGGTGACCGTAAGCAACTCTCTATGACCTAAATTCGAATTAATGTTCGCTTACTATTAATTTTAGCTGTAGCTGAATTTAACAATCTCAAGTACTACTAATAAATACTAATAGTTTTACTAGTATTACAAATTTCGTTTAAGTAAAATTGCGGGGCGGGTAAAACCGCGGGGCACAGCTACTTTTAATAATCCGACGCATTTATACTCAAAATGCGAATTTTGAAAGATCTCACGTGTAATTAGAGGCGAAGGGGGTTGCGACAAATCTCATGACGTCTCACCAGGGGAAGAAAAGGGGCCAAAAAAACTGAAAAAATCGGACGGGAAAGGGGGAACCGACGATTCTTAAAATATGTATGCGTCAAGAAATATGTCAATCTTTCACACGATGACCCGGCAAAACTTATAGTAACAATATCTTTATATTTGACTCGGTTCGAAAGTAAAAGACAAAAATAAGTTTTATTTGTATTTATTTTATTAATATGTAATAAACTAAACATACCTAAATATTTCTTCTCATATAAAATCATTTTACAAAATTAAAAAAAAATATATTTCAATTGTGTTCACTTTAAATATTTATTTATATTAATAAAATTATGAATTCAAAAGTTTGCGGAAAATAACGAATAAACTAGCACTCGATAATGCCACATGGTTTTAAGTGATGTCGAATGATGGTATCCTTATTCTATATCCTATTGACTCTTCTTCACTTAATAATTCGACGGAAATACAGATAAAACTAGTATTGATTTTAAATTATGTATGTGTATTCAGTATAGAAGTATACTCATGTCAGAGTGAGTCGTGGAGCCCAGTAACCGTTGGAACTTCTGTTATATTTGTAGATTTTTTAAAATACATTATAAATAAATAAGTTTAAAAAAGAAATAAGGACGTAGTAATTGATTATTATTGACTCAAAACGCTTTAAACGGAAACGTTTATTTACGATAAGGCGTAATTATTCAATCGATTAAATTAATAGTCTTATTGTTACAGATAATAAATATGTACATAAGCGTCAACAACTATCATCCGTTCGCTTAAACTTACAAGATTTTTTTTTTAATTAGCGGCGATTGTGCGTAATTCTTGCTCGTATTGACGTGAATATTTATTAGTCGGATCGTACTTCTGACCGAGTTCCTCCCAATACGTGGGTTCGTGGTTGATGAGGTGTCCGATGACCTGTCGGGAGCGTGTCCTCTGAGTCGGGGTACATTTAGCACAGTTGTTCTCCAAAGCGTCCGTTACTAGAGCTGAAAAATAACAGATTATTAACATAGAAACTGTAAATACATTTCTAAAATATATAACTTTTCTATGTGTTGCGTTGTAGAATAAATTTAAACGCCACCGTTTATATTAATTGTCTTCGTAATACTGACGGCGTTTAATTAATTAATTGCATAATTATTATACTTAAAGAAATATTTTTTGTATACTCGAATACTTTGGTTTTCAGGTTTAAGTCTTCGGAGTTAATTTTTTTCTTTTTATGACTAATGGCTGTATTAAGTCTAAGAAAGATGCCTACAAAATTATAAACATGCCGGCTGGGTGGGCTTGGCAGATGTGTTCGCTTAGTTTGAGAATCTTTGCAACTAACACCTTTTAAAGGTAACTACCGAATTCATCGGCGGATCCAGTCCCCAGCCATGTAGCCATTCGACAAATATCTTCAAAACTTACAATTTTTTCTACCGTTGAAGTTGTCACTACGGTGAAAAATGTTGACTCTTACAGAAAGTTTCAATTGCAACGATAGAATAATGTAGCAGATATTTATGTCATTATATTGATCGAAAAGTGAAGACTCGAAAATGTCCCAATGGGTACGTTTCGTAAGTTCACGTTATGTGTTCACATTTTTACGCATAATTGACAAACACTGTCCTGTTTTTTTCTATTATTTTATCATTTTTACACCATTTGATATGAGTGAATGTTGCGGTCACTGTCTTTGGAAAATTTCCCCACGTAAAAAAAATGCGTATATCATACGTTTAGTATAAAATATCATTGATCTACTTTTAAAGTCCGTAAAAATACTGGATTTTAAATAAATAATGCTTTATTATTTTTTAATATCTACGGAAAAATACTTCATTAGAGTAAGGTATGGTTCTTTGAATCTTATAGTCACGTCACGCGCTATGGTAATGTTTCTACTTAGTAACTTCATCATAATTCTCTCGAAAGGTTTAAAAGAATTCATACAAACTGATCGTAGCAATAAAAAATAAATACACGATAATAGCGCCGTACCACAGAATATGGGTGTAGCTAACCGTTTACATATTTAATTAGATAAATGCAACGATTAACGATTTTTTCTTTTTTACTTTAAGGTGACTGTTCAAAATTGTACGAGATATGTGATTTCAAAGTTTTTTCTCTATCGCTTCGTCTCTATCGCTTGTTCGCTCGGCTCAGGCGGAACGTGACAATGAATGATGCTTTTTCGTTCATCGACTTATAAGACGTTATCACGTCAAAAGGGGAGGAAGGTAAAGAGGACCAGAATTCACTATCTCATCTGACGAAACATAGAAATACTTCTACTTCACGCCCCTCTTATGAGAAGTCGAGTGAGGTAGCGATTCGAATCTCATTAACTTCTTGTCACTTTAGGAAATGAGTTACTTAAGTAAATTAGGTTGGAAGAAGTCAATGATGATATAAAAATGTAGGGTAACTCACATTTTAGTACCTTGGCTTCAGGCGCGCACTTGCCCTTGTCGAGCAAGCAGGAGACGTACGCTTTGACCAAGAACTTGCTGCCGAGGATCTCATCGATGTTGATGTTGTCGTAGCGGTCCGTGTACTGGTCAGGAGGAGCTGCAGCGGCAACAGCCAACACCGCGAACAAACTCAATACAACAACGCTCTTCATTCTGAAATAAAATATAAAAAATGTTGTGTCGCCAACCAAGTAATTTTATCTAATAATTACTAGCACCCCGCCCCGGCTTTGCTCCTCCACCCTATAGATAGATAGACAAATAAAAAAAAATGTCACTCACTACTTTCTGGTGGTGAAATAATTTTTTAATTCGTTCTAATAGTTTTTGCGTTTATTCGGGACAAACAAATAATTAAACCTTTTCTCTTTTTAATATTGTATTATATACAAACAGTTGTACAATACAATTACAAAGAGTTGCAAGTTACTTAGATTTAATGCAGTCTTTTTCCATGGAAGAAGGTGGCAAACTGGGAAGTCCCTGCCTGCCCATAGACTTGGCGACAATCAGATAAGATGCAAATACGTTATGTACAGCAGAGAACTGAACAGAACAGCAGTAAGTGTTATTACATCCCCAGTTCCCATGGGCTACCATGCGGTCACAGATTACAAAAAATATGCTATGTACCAATATGTACACTAGAAGGTATACAAACATGTTGTTGCTGTGCTAGTAAACATTGATCAAATTATTTTTTTATTCATATAATTATATCAGTTTCTATTATAATTTGGACTTCTCTATAAAACGTGGTCTTCTTTTTTTTCATATTAAAAGTAAATTATTTTTTAATTGCAATAATTTTTTTATATTTAATTTTAAAAAAAATATTACTATTATTTACTTTAAATGATTATGACTTTTTTTTTTATTCAACGATGTGAATAAAATGATTTCTTAATAAAACATGAATTATATCTGTCCTCTTATAATTTATCCTCATTAATCAATAAAAATTCATTCATTTTATTTTAAGCAATTACTTATAATTGATATTTAATTGCACATTTCTTCAATAATAATAATCAATTTTATGGCGAAAAATAAATCTAGAGTAATTTCAAGTTTAACAATGTTTTTAATTTCTTTACCTTTAGTATGGTAGAAAAGAAACGACTACCAGTCGCGGATAACACAAGATAGCACAACACACTGTGATGTAAATATATCATCGACCGGGACGGTCCACTTTTTATACTATACACGACTACATTTTTGGGCGAGACGAAAACTCGTTTTGGAAGTTTTTTAAGCGGTTCTTGAAACTCGCCTTCGTCATCTATGGTGTTAATTGACCTCAAGTTGAAACCATGACGATATACTCCGGTTTTTTTATTATTTTTGGATTTTTTGTTGATTTGACAGTGACACGAAATTGTGTTTTATTAATATAACATTAAGGTGCATTTTTCTAATGTAGTGTTAATATTGGTCTGACAAGTAAAGTTTGAAGTATTTTGCTGAACAGATGATGTCAGTATTTGCATAGTCAATTGTAACGTGTAAATATTTAACAACTAACACTGGGGTCTTATGCATACAAAATGCATAATACAGTTTGTATACACAAAAAACTTTTAAATAAAAAGAAATCCGACTTCAAAAAAACTATATTCAAAAACAAGAAATGCACTTAAAAGTATAAAATAATTGTACGCAATTAAACATAAGAATGAATTCTTAATCATATTCCTTTTTGGAGTCGGTGTCAGTGTCAGCTATGGAAATACCAATATACGAGGATGCCTTAAGAAAACAAGAAATGCTTCTTGTTTTTGAATACAGTTTTTTTGTAGTCGGTTTTGTTTTTATTTAAAAGTTGGAGGAACAATTATAATTTACATTAAATTCTCTTGATAACTAACACATTTAAATGGATAAGGATTCCTACCGAACACGAATAATCGCGTAGTAAGTATCGAGTGCGATTTAAGTAATGTTTCCTAAGATAAAAATGGTTATTGTGAGACAACTATAGAAGATAGATATAAGTCATCGCGGATTTTTATTTAGCTTATATAAAGAGCTACAATTATTTCATACATCTTTTTAATGTAAGTCCTATAGATTAGCCTACGTTAGCCAAGAAAGTAAAATTCAACGTTGTCATATTATGCATTATTAAGAATAACTCGAAAACTACCAGTCCGATCTTGACTTTAAAAAATGGGACCAATCGCCAAGCATTAGCTCTCGAACAAAAAAAGAATCATGGAAATCGGTTTACCAGGAGCGGAGTTCTGAGGTAACAAATAAAAAAAAAACAATACACACGAATTGATAACCTCCTCCTCTTTTGAAGTCGGTTAAAAAAGGGTGGTGACTGTACCTGACTGACTAGGCTAGGCTTAGGCCTAGGCTACTGTTATTGGGCACGAATAGTATGATCAGTAGATATAAAAATGCAACGGCACCACACTTTCTAATTGGGTGAAAACTTACAGTGTACAGTGTGTTATCTTTAGTTTGTCACTTTTAAATTTATTGAAATAGATAAAGAATCAAGTTTTTACTGGAGAAGGCAAGGCAGAGGCTTTAATTATTATCAGTGGCCAAAACTCTTCGCAGCAACCGATATTCATCTTAAAAAAGCATTTTATCATTATCACTACAAAGGAAAGCAGTAGACTGCCTCGCTACTCAGTCTGGTTAAACGCAGTTGGAAGCTAAACAGGTCTCTGCAATATTGTTTCACATTTATATTTACAAAACAAGTTCACAAGCAAACTTTATTTGAAGGGATGAGGAGATCGTAAGGGAAAAGTGTAGAATCATGTTTATGCATTCGAACACCAAATGAAACGCAAAAATACTGCACTACATTTATACACACTTTTACTTAACACTGACATATTTTGTAATGTACTTCCCCAGACAAGTCGACCCATTATACACAACAACTATTACCGTAACGTGGCCTTATAATTTTCCACAGGTACTCATTTCCTGTCTGGATGAACTTTATATTCGTGGATCTAAAAAAAAAGAAAAATAATTGAATCAAACAAGACCTTAAGGAAATACCATTGTCATAACTCTCCACAATAATAGTGGAAGTAATGTGTTTAAGAACTTTAATTGAACGTAAATTACTGAGAGCCTGACCTCTTGTGTTGCCGGTGCAAGGGCGTCGCACCACATTAAGCTTGCGTACGACACAGACGACTTACCACAAGGCTGTTGAAAAATAAAGCATCTAAAAATAGATCGTAACACGAGCGAATAGAGTGCACAATCGATTAAAGAAAACGATATTATACAAACAAAATTACAAATTATCCAATGATGCGTCTATTCCTCACAACTGTCATATAGCATTTTGCGGTTTTTCCTCAAGACGTTTCCACGTAACTTGTCATAGCATGTTAATGGCAAATATCTTGCAAATTGAATAATATCAATATGAGCGGAGTAATTTCAATATTTAAAGTTGTTTATTTTTCAAAAAAACGTCGATTCCTAGTTCTAAGTATGAATGTTATAAAATTATTTAAACTTTCGTGAGACATTTTAAATAAACTAATTAAATAATTGCTTAACTCACGTGCATGGTCCGACTAGTTTCAAGCAAGAGTTAATAGTTTTTAATTGTTAATAATTTTTACGTCAAAAGACAACTTAAAATCTATTTACTACGTCACGCATGGACAGGATAATGAATTATTTATTTAGCTTTATTTATGTTTATGAACAAAACATATTCCTTAATGAATGTAGATAAAAACACATACTCGAGATTGAATACTTGAGGGCTATGTTAATAATAACTACTGCAAGGATATAATAATAATAAGTAAAGCAAACTTCAATAGGTTACTTTAATTAATATGGTTATTTTATTATAATAACTTAATTTCTAAGTATAGAAAAAAAATAAATGAAAGAAATCGTTTGACTTAATATTATTCCTTTATTTTCCACCCGTGATCATTTATTATTTCAATACCACCAAAGTAAAACATTAGGCCAAGACTGGGAGAGATTCTTTTATTAAATACCTATATCCTTTAAGGGTCAAGACATGGCGACGAATTATGTGAGCTTACATAAAGCTAAAAATGTCATGTATATGAAATATTACTACATTATCGAAATAATATACTAATATTTATTTTAAGCCTTTCCCTAAACCTTTTCAATGGAAATGGTTTTAACGGATTCGAACCCACGACCATGTTGTGCATGTTTCGCAGTCAATTCATAGAATTAATAATGTTACGAAAAAAACTGACTCCGACCCTGAACCTGTTGGTAGAATTAAAACTTGGTCACCTTGTAACAACGTTGTTTAGTTTTGATTTCTTACGTAAATATCATATAAATCGTATTTTTATATATGTATCGATAGTTGGTAACAAACTTACCATTAATGTAGCGGATAACTTAACATTAATATGCATAAAAATTGCACATTTACTATTGTGGAGATTGGTCAAAATGTAACTGTTTCATAATTTAATTCATTTAATGCGATAAAATACTTAAAAATATAGAAATATTTAAAAAATTCAATATTAAATATTTTTTCTTGAACAGTTCTAAAAGGTAAATTACGTATACTTGTGACTACTATTTTTGTTCAAGCCATTATAATCAAAATGCGATCCATAAAGTCAACTAGAAATTACATTTTTGTCGGACACTATAAATGTATGAACATTTAATAGTTTTAAATTTATTCTTTAAAAAATACTTCTATATCTTCTCTAATTTAAAGTAAAAACAGTAACAATATTTTAAAATTGTGTTATTTAAAAATAAATAACTTTTAAATTAGTCGCGAACCTGGCACACCTCTCTCGCTTCTTCTACATTCATACATCTACGCATACATACTCGTCGGTTATGGATGCTCCTTATATCGCCCTTTTTAGTAAGCCACTAATCTGATCGATTAGTAAATAAGTTCCACTACCAACACTGCCACTCATTTTTGCAACATAATTTGTTTTGTTATTCTCGCTTAATTCATCCTTTTAATATGCCCGAACCACCGAAACATACCTTCTCAATTTTAGTCACAACGTCTACTTTTAAGCCACACTTTTTTAATGCTATTTTAATCCTATCATTCAATGTCACGCCTAAAACACTTCTTAAGGATCGCATATCAACGGAATAGCCAATTGCCAATTGACGACTTCGTAAAATTTTCCGCTACACAAACACAAAAATATGTATGTAACATAAAAAAATGTTTGTGCTGCGAAACCTCAAAGAAAGATACATAAGTGTACGAACATCACATTCCACAATTAAGTAATAAATTTTATGATGTATCCTGAATGTTTATTCACAACTGAATTTAAAATCTTAACAATAACAATGCGACGCCTTAACACGTTATAAGTGTTGTCAACATTACAAAATTATATTAACTTTCAAAATATAAGACGACAGATTTAAAAAGTGTTCTTAATTTCATATTTAACATTTGTATTTTAGTATATGTTATAAATGCTGTTAGTTATTTGAAATTTAAAATATTGAATATTTACTTATATTAGTTACTTTGTGATTATTATATTTACACATTTTTTTATATTTTTATAAGCACCGATTAAATAATAAATATTATGTTTAAAAACTCGAAAACATTATTTTAAATATGTGAAGCGTATTCCCCATTTTGGAGTATCATCGATACGCTGGTAAACGTTCTCTGCAAAAATTCAGCTTCACTTTTGAATATTGAATTTGTATGGAACTCGACCAATATAAATCCATGTGTACTGTGTTTAAATGTTTGCTAACAAGTAACCAATAATAACGTAAGTTTAATTTCCTAGGGAACATTTACGAAGTAAGGAAATAATGTTAGTATGCTTAATGTATCCTTTTCAAAGAATCTTTCAAATGTTGTATCGTAACGTTTGCATGATAGGAAACAATTTGTGCAATGAAAATCAACTAAAATGGTTGCATTATGCGATTAAGCTGCCTTGTTATTTCAAGTGTATAAAAACCAATGGCAAGTTATGCAAAATACGAGTACAAAATTTCCCTTCGTTCTGATCTCAAGAAAATCGTTTGAAAGGTACGTAGAGCAGAGTAATTTTAATTAGAAAACATGTTATATCTGTGTACATTTGAGAAGTACAGGGCATAGTGTATAAAATTTCCAATTCCAATTCAGTAGATTTTGCTTGAAACAGTAACAAACATCCACACATCCATACTTGTAACTTTCGCATTTATAAGTAGGATATTGGTCTTACAGTTCCAGGAGAGTGGAAGTTTTTTAGGAGTTTTCTTCCTGTTTTGAACCATTTTGCAGATTATGATTTCGTATATTTACGCGAATACTACTACATTGGAATATAACTAATTTTATGCGGTTATGTCATGGTCATGGTCACAGGAGCGCTGTATAGTACTCTAAACTTCGGGAAACCAAAATATATTAACGCGTTACAATCCGTAAAATTAGTTTTAATCTAACATCTGATGTGGTCCAATTTGCGGGCGCCCACTGGATGAGGATGATTCCGGCGAGGAACCGATCGTTATTAGATCGAGAGATCTGCATCTAGCATTCGGAACGTCATTCGGCTGATGATCACATGGACACATTGGTATAGGATATCGTAAAAGAAGCGTTGGCTTGGATTAGTCTACTCAAATTACGTTTAGATGACTGACACAATAGTACCAAAAAGGGTTCACTGAGTGTATTTATGTCGGCATTAGACGAAAATATCGGCGTTGTCTATCGCTATCACAGCTTTGATCCTGGTTACGGGGACATGCTACGCTGTGAGTTCTAGACGTTAAAGCTGTACTATTTCTACTGACTAACTTAACTATTTCGTTAAGATACAATCACACTAAGAAAACTTACAAAGTTACTAAAAACAGAATTCTCAAGTTGTATGAAAGATGTAGAAAGGTCGTGCAACAGAACGGCACCTACGTAATATATTAAATGTAAATCAAAATTTAATTAAGATGCGATTTAAGATCGGCACGAACTTTAAGGACGGTCGAGGACTCAAGTCTCAAGTTGCCAAGTTGTCAAGACGTAGAACGTAATGGAACCTAAATATTTTTTAAATTGTACAAAATAAAAATAAAAACTGTATTTCAATTAACTTTAAAATTTCGCACGAACGAGGACCCAATATAATTTATTTAATATGAACTGAAATAAACATTGATGGGTGTAAAAAAAGCGCACCTAAAAACATTCTCCACCTTGATTACAAGCTGCGGCTTGCGCGGCATAGCAATTAGATCTTCCGTTGCTGTTATTACATCACGATTATTGCAAGGCGTTTTTTTTTACTTTTTAGACCCTATAAAAACTTTACAATAAACACCGAGATTTCCAGGTTGTCGGCCTGTCGTGAGATGACATCATCGCGTTAAATGTTTTTAACACAATAATAACAGTGATAGATATGAACGTGCAAATCAGATTCAAGATATCAACATAAACTCCTATCTACGTTGAGCACAACAATGCTTTGCTTTAGTTATAGCACACCTTACTATATTAGTAAGGTATGTATAGAATATATAGAGATTGGAGAAGGCTGCAGATATTTTAATGTTTGAGTAAGGGGATGACCATAAAGTTTTTATATGTATTTTTATTTATGTTATAATAGCCTATAAAGTCTTTAACTATTAAATTAATGATTGGCTAGAACTATGTAATTATCGCCTTTCTTTCACTAATTAAATCGATTTAATTTCTCCTGGGACGTCCTCTGCCAACAGTGTCACTCACTTTTGCAACATAAATATTGTCCTGTCTCTCTTCGTACATCCTTTCAACATAAAAAAAAAACACGAACCACCGAAAAACATATTTTCTCTAATCTTGTCATGCCTTTCACTTTCAAGCCACGATTGTCCTTATAACTCTGTTTTTGATAGGCGATGTAAGGACAGCCCATAATCTTAGTCATGACGTGTGAATGCCAGGATGGCGCCAAGTTGAAACCCATTGGGGTAAGAATCACGCGCTTACGAATTTTTATTTTTGATTTAACTACAGCATTACATAAAATATAATCCAACATCTATCAAGACAAGGGCAAATATTTCGATCGGCGAAAATGAGAGCCTCCTATATCTTAGTTGAATATATCTTCATAAGAACTCGGTGGAGATCATATTTATTTCATGTTTCTATAAATTTAAAGTACATATTTCTGTAATTTTCGTCAACAGTGCATCAATAATTATCATTTTATTGAGGAAGATATGAAGGCACAAAAACCCTTTTGATAATATTTTAGGTATATGCCACTAAAGGCAAAACAGGAACTTGAGCAATGTACGTCATAGATCTATAAAAACGTGTCGTTCACACCTAGCGATGAATTTTTTTCTAGTTATATTTTCTATCAATACACATTAGACGTATATCAAATTGCCAATTTGTAGATTGCTTACTTTTTTTGCCGCTCAACGAAGATTACAATTTTTTACACTCGATAATTAAATAAAAAACACAAGTTTTTCAATAACAACTATAGATGGTTTAATGTATTATAAACGATTTATCGTAGATAAGATTAACACGACTGGTTGTTCCGAGAAAAGAACTGTACGTACATAATGTGCATACACATATATCATGGAACCAGTACTGACGCTCATGTTGGACAGATAATAATGTTAAAACAGATAACAACATCTGTTGCACTGCAGGGCCGGCTCGCTCAATCTCGCTTGGTCAAATACCACGACCTCACAGAAGACAGGCGTCAAGTATTCTGCGTTACGTCTGATGAGTGAGGTGCCGGAGGATCTTATTCGACTCCTCTTCCCCTCCGCATCCATTTCTAATATGGAAAAGGAGGAGGATTTTATGGTGAAGGAAAAATTTATATAAAAAAGAAATATCATTTTTTTGTTTTTTTTTTTTGCTCTTCCTCTGTCGATTAAAGGTAAACACGCATCTGCAACTTATTAGCTGGTTGCAGATGCCTATGAGTAGCGATCACTTCTGATTTGAGTGAACCGCTTGCTCGTTTGCCACCTTCTTTTATTAAAAAAAAATATGGTTGGGTATTTTATTGAAACCACGTTTTGTCATTTTCTATAGTAGGGTACTAAGTTAACTATAACTGTTTAAGACTTTTGGACTGGAGAATATGTTTAAATTTTCATTATCGCCTTTTAGCGCATGTCTTTGTGTGTACCTACACATTATTTAATTCTTGTTAGGACTGTTATGATTTAACTCAACTAACCTAAGTTGAGTTAAATCATAACAGTCCTAATCATAAATAATTATGTGATGAAACAAGGACAGATAAGTAAGATTCGTAATGTGCGGTTGTTACTCTGTGTCACGGGGACAACTGGTGTTACTTTTGTCACTATTCACTACACTGCAAAAATGTGTTTTCGTACATGTGGTTAGTATATACCGGTACAGCATTAAATGATACAATTTTACTTAATAAATATAATCTGGATTCGACGCAAATTTATGTACTTATTCAATGTTACCAGCGCCTGTTATAAAGAATAAGCAAAATAACAAAAAATAAAATTTTCTATTTTTCTCTCAAAATTCAGCTCCACGCTTTTTGTGGGATCGGCATAACACGTTTTCGCCTTCCATATCGATCTATCATCCGACATTTCAGCCTTCACTCCTTTCTAATCATGTCACCTTTCACGCAAACCATCCATCTTTTCTTAGACCTGCCCCTACCGACATATCATGCATTTACACAGACTTATTTTAGACATTTAGATATAAATGTGGAGACATTTATATCTAAAACTCTCTTTGTCACATGCCATTTTTCCCTCCTCGCACCATGCTTACCTTTTCCTCCTTAACGTTTCCACTATCGGTGTTACTTTCAGGCTTCCCCAAATATACTCGTTTCGAACCTTATCCATTCGTGTCACTCCACATATCCATCTCAACATTCGCATTTCTGCTGCAGGCATCCTCTTTTCATCCGTTCCTTTAACAGCCCAACACTCCGATCCATACATTATGTCAGGTTTAATGATGGTTTTGTGAATTTGCCGATTTTTTTAAGGGGAACTCGTAAGTCGCATGTCATTTTTCTCACTTAATTGTTGATTACTAAAACGAAAGGTATCCTCACTGTTATTTTAATGAAAGCCGACATAAAAAATAATACATAATGAATAATCTCAAAATAGTATCAGAACACAATGTATTAAGAATCGGAAGTCATTAAAGCTAAGGATTAACATAGGTATTTTAAAAATGGCGTGATTTGTTTTCCAGGCCAAAATGAAATTAGTGATACTGAATCTGGTTATCTTGGTGCTTCTGTATCGAAACGAGGCCCTTCCCAACCCGAGCTATACCACAAAGTATGACAACGTGGACTTAGATGAAGTGTTGGCGAGTGAGCGCTTGTTAACTGGATATGTAAACTGTCTTCTGGACCTGGGACCTTGCACACCCGACGGCAAGGAATTAAAAAGTAAGTAGTGACTATTAAGAAATAAGTCGCTTAAAGTTTTACACTAAGCACAAAAATTTTCATCATGCTCTTATTTAACTGAATCAAACCAGAACTGTGGAGTGCCGTCCTTCCAGATGATGCCTTGTGAGGAAGGCAGGTAGTCGCTGGATGCGGTAAGCCAAGCACCGCATACCGTGTAAAGAATTGGGGAAGCCCTATGTCTGTGGACTGATATAAGGTGATGATGAATATGATAATTCATTGAACGTAAACTTCTACAACTTCGGACATAAATTGCTAGGCATGGAAAGATCATTCCCCTGCTTCATTCATTCAGTGGAGCCCACAACTTTTATCTGACCA
The DNA here is from genome assembly GCA_000931545.1 of Papilio glaucus. Taxonomy (NCBI): domain Eukaryota; kingdom Metazoa; phylum Arthropoda; class Insecta; order Lepidoptera; family Papilionidae; genus Papilio; species Papilio glaucus. Next base: position 66,713 of record JWHW01027314.1, read on the forward strand.
TCTTGTGAGTCCCTCTACGCTTCGTCCACTACGTGCTGCCATTCCAGACCGTTCTGACCCTATCGGTGATAGATTCAAACAATGAATCAAAAATGTCCATTGCCTCTTAACTTCAGCAATCCTAGTCAATATCGGCTATTTTAGTTCGAATAATTTATGATTCGATCCTTAATTTATTAAAATGCATACTTAAATATTATATATAGAAAATTTGCCGGACGCCATAGCCAATGACTGCAAGAGCTGCACTGAACGTCAACGCGAGGGCGCCGACAAGGTGATGCACCATATCATAGACAACAGACCTGATGATTGGGACACACTTGAACAAAAGTAAGCTTAAGAAATATCTAGTTACCCCTAACCATCTTACGTCATTTACCATACATGGCAGCTATTACACTTTACACTGTCATCGGAAATGTTGCAATTTTGTAGAAGTCGTGACATAAAATGAAGTGAAATTTTATAATGGGTAGCTAATGTTACAAGGTAATGTAAGTCGTTTTTCGGAAATACTTTATAATTTTCTATCTTGCTTTAAAACAGGGTATATATAACATATTAAAAAGTCAGAATTCAATTTCTTGGACAATCCATATTAAATTTCGTTTTATTTATATATTACAGATATCAATCTGACGGAAGTTACAAAAAGCAATACTTGGAAAGCAAACTCAATAAAAACAAAACCGAAGAAGAAATAGAAAAAGATAAGGAAAAGAATATTAAGAACGAAAATGCCGAGCGACTGAAAGTAAACGGTTCTACTCTGGAATAAAGAGTTCATCGTCATTATTATAACAAGCAAATATCGATCTCTCTTACACTTGACCCTCGCTTCCACTGTTTTAATATTGTAATAATGGTGCCTTAGCATCACTCATAAATCTATATGACATAATTGAACGAGTACCAAATCAACCACTATGTTGAACAACCAAATCAACAAATATTGTGACACGATTGTTTTAGCATAATTGGAGGACAACTTTATTATTGAGAGTCCAAAATCTGCACTCATCAGGAATATATCCATATCTAATAATGCTTAAGCAAGACTTGTGTTATGTTCCAAACTCCTTCATAACTCACTCAGATTTGTCCTAAATAACGTAATATATGGAATAGCATGCATAAAGAGTTTTATTTAAGAGATAACAACTCCAAAAACTTAACGTTCTTCTAATGGAGAAAACAAAGTGACATAAACTAACTCTTTAATCAATGCATTTATTACAGTCTATAATATTTTATATCTAGAACCCATAAAATTGTATATATTTATGACATCTGCCGCTGGTTTAGAGGACCATTACTATTAGAAGATAACCATTGAACATTGGCCTGTCCACAAGGAGTACGCTTAGAGGTAGAGAGCAATTGACATCCAAAAGTAAATTAAAAAATATTCTAAATTGAAATCAGTTTATTTATTCGGACTAAAACACAAAAAATGGAGACCATGCATACTACGTCTTCTTGCATTTTTAACTGAATGCAGCTTTATGTTTGATATACATTGATATAAATGTTATTATGCCCACAGTCACATCACATTTATAAACTGACAGCAAATTGTGAACTGATATTATGATTGTCTTTAAGTTAGAATGGAAGATGTGGTTAGGTTAGTTTTGTGAGGTTTGACATGATAGTTATCAAATAATAATAATGGTTTGAATAGATGCTTTTCAAAGAAAAAAATAGGGTCGTTGCGCTTGACATGATAGGTGAAATTATCAATGATTCGTTCAGTTTACAATTCGCTTTCAGTTTATAATAAGCCTAGTGAGATTTTAAACTGACAAAGTTCGAAATCGGTCGGCGACATATGTGTTCAGACTTTGTCGATTACGTATCTTCTCACTCTAACAGATGCGCCTGGTGATATGAATCTATTTTTTGATCCAGGTATTTCTCGAGCAGGACCTTCAATCTTATAATTGCCTACCTTTTGCTCTGGAACATTATTTTCACTTTTTGCATTTAATTTCGTTACCATAGCGTACCTAGAAATGTATAAATCCAAACAATAAGTTATTACATTTTAAGTCTAAGTAAGTAAATGCGTGAATATACTCATTCAATTCTCTAATCCTCTTGCTCTCTTGGCTTTTTGTTTATTATACCTGGTGAGGAAAACCTTCCATGCGACGGGATCGTGTGCCATCATAGACGCTACAATTTTTCCCGCTTTTTCTTTTTCTGTCACCGAACATTTTTTACAGTCATTTTTCATCGCTTCAATGAGGATTCCTAAAAGATTATAATTTAAAAATTAATTTCTTAAAATGATCATCTTCTCTTCTTGTGAAGTTCAGCGAACATTTTGGAAAGCTTGAGTCTTGACACCCCGGCTCTGAATAGTAAACGGATGCTTTTGCCAAACCTGGACACGTAAATCGTAGATCTAAATGCATAAGGACTACCAAAAACCTTAGCTAAACAGCTCGGTTTTACTCGTAAATACTGAATTATATGAAGTAAAGATTGCAATATTAGTTCTTTTGTCATCATATAAGTTCTTTTATTAAAGAAAAAAATGGAAGAAAATGGCGTTACTATTGTAACGCCATTTTTATGAGGGCCACTTCGGCAGCCCGTGGACTGAATAAAGCGGGAGGGTATTACGATGCACGTCTCAGAAGCTCTGTGGACGATAGTAGAAGATCTTTATCCACTGTATTTATCTCGTTGCCATATTTAAGGATAAACTGCTATAAGCTTGGCCCTCATGATAGTTGGGCCCGCAAATCAAGAGAGCTAAATTAATAACGGTTTACCTATAATTAGGAAATTGATAAGCAACATTGCAACATTCCCGAGAAGGTTGGCGTCAGGCAGGCAGCCGCCCGTAAAAACATTAGCCAAAACTTATATAGACTAAGGTCATACTGTGCCGACCCCAAACCAGTGGAAAAAGATCTGGGATGACGAAAATGGTAAGCAACATAACTCAAGAAGAAATGAACTCTTTGATAAATATAACCTATAAATATATCAGATAATATGATCCCAAATTTAAATCAAGTGTGACAATTTACTAACCTTTAATTTCATACATGTTTTTAGTGCAGTGGCTATCGGTTGACATCAAGCACTTGATGTCTTGCGGTGGCAGCGGCGGGGCAGCCTCGTTAATATTGAACTTGTGCTTTAACATCTTCTCTTTCTTCTTGACAACCTCATTAACTTCTGACATGTCGTCTTCGCCATAAATTATTTTATATCCGAGACTTTTCACTCCAGGGCTCATAGTTCTGTCGATGCCTCCTATTGTTACTTCGGAGAAAACTATCCCAAATAAGCCAAGTATTGCTAAAGTTCGTGCCAACATTGTTGAATTTTCTTTCTGTTCAATTACTCAATGAAAAAAACTACTATTTGAAGCGTGAGCAGTTGACAGTGGGGCAGTCAATGCTGTAATGAGTGCAATTGATGAGGATTATATCAAGAGCAATGGTTACGACTAAAAATTAATAGAGGTATTCAACCTTTGGTACGTGCACGAACAATTTTAGAACTACATATATACATACACAATAAGCCATTGTGTCATAAGAGCGGTTACAGATAGAGATCTATCTTGATTGTTTTATAAATAAAAAATAGTCTACAATAATATGTAAAGTATAGCTGACATTGTACGCCTTTATGCGACTAGCCAAAATATTAGATTTGTGAAGGAGTAAAAGAAAACTAAATTACATCATTTATTACTTTTTTATAGTTATTTAAATATTAAAATTTTAAAGTAATAATAGTTAAGCAATACAAACATCTCGCATACAAAACGCTGGTAGGGCTGAAGAAGGTCCAGTATTATCTCCACCATCGTAAGATCTGCGGCGATTCCCGCCCCCGAAACACTTTAGTCGCTCTCATAGTATAGTTTTAGTTCTAAACTAACTTTCTCGGTATTCTGAAATAACATTAAACACAGCATTAAATGATATCACAGCGGTACTGTGAGAAGATGCTTATTCATTAAAATTGCTTGTTCATCGTCTTAACCTTCCTGGCTAAAGTATTTTACAACCGAACTTTCTCAGATGTTGATCATGTATATGACAGAGGGACTACTGCTCTTCATACAAAACTTTAATTGGAATACACTAGCAAGTGTAATATGTATAATGTAGCAATAAGTTCGACGTCATAATCAATTGTCTTAGTAACTTTAAATTCATTCCTTACTTTATTTCATAGCTTCGCAATGTACCAGTAGATGATTCTTTTGTCCATCTACCAATCGGCGATAATGTTTAACGCTGGTTTATATTTAACACTATTAGCTTTGGGATTTAAATAATTAAAAAAGGCGATTATGGAGCCTAGGCGGCTTGGTACGTGGCTATTTCATCGCCTTTAATTTGAATCACTACTCAAGTTTGTATGATTTAATTCCCAAAATAAAGGTTTCAGGTTAAATCAGACGTGTTAGTTTATTATGTTAGCGGTTTATCACCCCTGATGTTTTCGTATTCGGGGCGCGCGTGTGGCGGTAAACAAATAACCTTCACTCCATTCGCATACGAATTGCGACAAATAGTAAACATTGATTATTGAATCTGTGATAATGAGTTATTGCCAAATTCCTCCGCAACACAACAGGACAGGAATCAGAGTGCTTATTATAAAGAGCACTTCCGTCGTGACAATCAATACCAAAGCGTAGTATAGTCCCAGAGGTGTATAGAAGCGCCTGCTTTTTTCCATTGAGCAATAATTTACGAATAATAATTAACGTATAACATTTTCCACATCCTTCGGATGCTTAAAAGTACGGCTCCGTCATTTTGTTGATATATCTAATATCTCGCGGTTACCGAAGTCATTTGAATCTTCATGGTGGTGAGTACAGCAGCAGATTGAAACAAGCTGCCAGTATCAGTATATCGGTCTTATTATATTGCTGGTAACCAATAGAAGAGTGAACAGGCTAATGCTAAACTAGTGCGTACCTCCTTTCGAATTACGTTCGTTCCTTTAACATTAGATGGATTGTGGGTGTTGACTAGGGTCATATAATTAAATCATAAAAATTCTTGACTGCGGCCTTAGACGCTATTTGGTTGGGTAAAATCTTATAGGTGCGCGTTAACAACATGCTCAACGTGGGTCGGCAACAGGCATCAACAATATGGCTATTTGTATTAGAAACAGTTTTGACGAACAATTTTTCTTGTTTAATTTCTCATTCAATTTTTAATTTCATTGTTTTAAGATACAAGGCTTAATTTTTCTTGATTATTTATTTATTTAACTACAGTCACCCATTGTTTTGACTTCTGACAGCAGTTTTATGGTTTATATTATTTTAAAAAATCGGTTAAACTTTGAAAGTCGCAATGTTTATAGCGCATTTGAGATACTTAGATATTTAGTATCTATTTTTAATACTGAATTAAACGTGGCCTAGGAGTTGCCCTTAAATAAACGTAACGTTACTTAATGATGTACAAACATATTTTATGACGTGAATATGATGTAGAAAATATTTCCTTTACCCGAAATATCAACAATTATTTTATATAAGAGCACAAGCAAACGTGTAGCGACACATCCCATTTAGTATCTTTTCTCCTGTCTATTATAAACAAGCTAAGCAACGAAGCTGCAACTTATTTGGAGGATGACAGCGGTAATGTAACAGTAGGTGAACCACTTGCTCGTTTACCGCCTCCTCCCGTAAAAAAACTGTTCATCACCACGATATTAGAGGTACCAATGATAGCATCGATCTTTTACATGTTGGCTGGAGACAATTAAGCACGCGACTCGCTTTACACTTAAAGCTTGATTGTACGTACCGAATAAACGGGTGAGATAATGCTCTCCAAGCACTCGGTGCGTAGAGTGCTCGGCCGGGCGCTTGACCTACGAAAGCAGCGAGACAGTAGCTCGGTCCCTGTTGTAACTACTAGGCCGAGTACTATATCTCCTGTTCAATGTTAGGACTTAAGGTCCTGCAAGAAGAGGGTATACTCCCTTCATAAAGGCCGGCAACGCATATGCAGTTCTTCTGGTATTGCAGACGTTCATGAGCGTCAGTGATCACTTAATAATAAGCGGACCTGCAGCTCGTATACCCTTTAAAGTACTTCCTTGGTTTGTTCCATTTGTGCAATAGTTGGTGCTTCTGCTCCAACTGGTTCTGGTCACAGTTTGAAGACGTGCCCTAGCCATTTGCACATCATTATCTATGTCACCGAACGACTGTGAACTTCGTGAGTTTATAATCGGACTAGGCATATTATAAACCGACAGCATAATGTGAACTGAACGAATCATTAAAAGTTAGACGTGCCATTTCTCGATATTGATATTTTGCTTTCGTAATTACGATACAGTTTGAGTTACAATGAAAAAATAATTAAACGTTACTTGCTTTAGATCGGAGATGATTGTTATAAAAAATATGGTAAAAGGATATTTTTTAAATAAAAAAATAGGCTTGTTCGTATGACATGATGCGTCAAATTGATTCGTTCAGGAATTATAATAGTCCTAGTAGATTATAACGCAACGAAGTACACAATCGGTCATATATAAGGAATTTATTTTTTTAAAAAAACTACAATTATTTTTAATACTATATTATTTTTTTAACATTTTCTCCATTTTTTTAGTAGCAACGGCCATATCCATTTTATTACCAGTTGTTTTAGCTAAAATCCCTAATAACGATTGCAATATTTTCACTTTCCCTTCTTTGTACTTCTTAACTAGCTTTGGATTGTTATCGAGAATTTCTTTGCATTTTTGTTCAATGACTTCTTCGTCAGTTTCTAACGTCCATCCTTTTTCTTTTATAATTTCTAATACTGAACTATTTGTCGGTCTGTCGAAGAGTTCGTCAAGTAATTTTCTATATATGTCTAAATTGATTTGTTTATCCAACAATGCGTCTGTCAGTTCTCTAATTTGGGTAACAGTTATTGTACACTGCTCGACGTTTAGTTTCCTTTTGTTAAGTACAGTCAAGAGATCGTTCAATAAAAGATTAGCAATTTTAGTAGGGTTTCTAGCTTTGTCTAATACTAGGTCGTAGAAATAATCTAACAGTGCGGGTTCATTGACAAGCTGGATTGCAGCTATTTGTTTTAAATCAAATTCTTCAATGAGTTTCTTTCTTGACTCTTCTGGTAGCTCCGGTATGGTATCCTTAATTAACAGGACGCTGATGATATCTTGGGTATCTTCTTTCGTATGTAAATTGACCCGAAGTGGTGGTAGATTTGGCTCCGGCATATACCTACAAAATTCCATTATCAATGCTATTGAATTTACTTTTTCAAGATCAAATAGTTAATGTTATCATTTATTATCGTTTATGTATGTTATTGAGATTACAGTTCAGTTCCCGGACAGATAATCTTCATTTTCTACATGAAAAAATATAGATACTTTGATTGATACAAAATACCTATTTAAGATAGCATAAAATATTCCTTAGGCTTAGTAACAAATATATATTACATCATCCATTTTATATAATAACGAATAATTTAATCGGTTGTAATATGTTTATGGAGAAGGTATTGAATAATCCACACTGTTCAAGCAATAATACCGAAGCTTTAGGAATGCAGGAAAATACAAAGCGAACAAAGTCAATGTATCTTTTGTCAAAATGAAACCTATGTAATCCCATTACTTGCTTCGGTTAATGTTATTACACTTATGTTGTCTTAAAATAAAACTGGTGAGTAAATATAAATTTCAACATTGCTAAATGTAAATGACTTGTTGATTTACATAGAGTTGCTGAAGTAACAAGAATAAGACACTGCCACACTAGGGACGCCACGGTGACGCCGTCGACTACGTATCCAAATAGTTAATATCGAAATGTATTAGGTAGGTAACTCACTTGGCCACGATGTGGCAACGTCACCAAATTCTACACGTGGCCACTAAGGGCTAATGGATACTCTGGCGGTCTGGCGACTTAGCCACTAAAATCTACACAGCTTGCAGCTTGCTTATCTCACTCAATTGCCAACCAGACGCCTGGAGTTTTCTTAATTTTGGCGTAGACGAACTAACTGAGGAATCACTAAGGCTACTACTAACACGGCGACCCTCGGACGCCAGTGGTAGCCAGGTTTGGGGACTATAAATAATATAAGATCTACTGCTGTTAATAACATGCCCTAAAGATTCTCTATAACTTTCGACTAAGCTATATTACGAGACACCTATGTATGTCCACAACTAGATTTAAAAAATCAGGAAAAAATCCGCACGCAACATTATATATGCGATAGGAGTGCAATTTCTATGAAAAATAAAGAATAAGCGAGATTTAACATAAGCTGTTTACCTATAGTCTTGGACAACTTCTTTGTCTCGCATAGCAATGGTGACTTTGTTAGCGGCATCCCAGGAGCGAGTTTCGTTGATGATATGCCCGCCATCGTTCAAGATGGTTCTCTGACGTTCAATCTCATGACGGACAGCGCCAGCGACGCCGCGAACTGAACCGATGTTTTTAATCTGTAATTCAATAAATAAAATCATTTGAATATCTATCACTATATCGTCTCTTATCCTCATAACCTTGAAAGTCGCCAATCGGATGCCTTGAAAGAGATACACTGCGGGGATGGCATTCCAGATATCAAAATCATTTCCATCAAAAATATTTATTTCTTTATTTATTGTACAATTTGTTATTTTATAATCATTAACTACTAACAAATATTATAAATTTTCCCTTTCATATTTGAAACTTAATATAATTATTTTAAATGAGGATAATGAATTCCATCTCTGTTTTGTGAGATGTTGCAGGGAACAGCCTACAGGCAAATCTAAAATGGGTTCTATATTTATTTTATTTTTAATATATGGGTTAGGATAGAGCTTTTCCTTTTCTTCCCCTCATCAGTTAAGTCCTCTTCCTGTTCCCATCCTTGTATTGTATCTATATTTATCTATTTATTGTAAAAGTGTATCTTTTCGGAAAAGATTTAATGTTTAGATAATGTCATGTAGTGTCAACTAAATGTTGAGGGAAAACTTGTAGAGGTGCCAATAGATTATCAGGGATGACAGGTTAACAAAGATAAACT
>JWHW01027314.1:76138-86351 GCA_000931545.1 Papilio glaucus
TATTTATTGTAAAAGTGTATCTTTTCCGAAAAGATTTAATATTTAGATAATGTCATGTAGTGCCAACTAAATGTTGAGGGAAAACTTGTAGAGGTGCCAATAGATTATCAGGGATGACAGGTTAACAAAGATAAACTTAAAAAGAATTAAGAAATACAAGAATTTCGCATGTTTGTATTTAATTTAAATTATATTAGATTTTACACACTTCAGTTCTTGTAGAGAGAGGTTCCCCAGGACGCTTCAGAGAGACATTGGCGTCGACTCGCAGCGCGCCCTCTTCCATGCGGCCCGAGCAGGCGCCGAGCCTCTGCACGATCAGAACAAGCTCCTTCACCAACGCAGCCGCCTCTTCTCCATCCTGTGAGATGGAAATCCTCAAAAACAATCCTATCCTCAAAACAAATAACCTTTTCAACTAATATTAGCTGCCTATGATTATTTTCTATAGGGTTTGTCATCAATAACCATACATTACTTATTTGTTGATGAAAATAGTTAGCTAGTCCTACAAAGGTATTGTATTATTTATTTAAATATATAACAAAATTTTAATTAACTTGACATTTTGTTTAAACGCAAGAAAGATTAGAAAGACAAGAAAAATAACATGCATGATAATTATTACAATACAATACAAACACTGTGTCAATAAAATCATGATTGTTTGTTTTCATGTCTGGTTGATGTAGTGTTTTTTCTGTTATCATGATTCAATAAATGGTAGTAAGCAGACGGAGAAAGGAGGTTTAAGAGATGTTGGTGCTTTAACAATTTTTTTTTACCATATACTCAAATCCTACCTCTAAATCTGGTTCAAATACAAGTTCTATCAAAGGTGCTCCTGCTCTGTTTAGATCAACTAAACTTCTCTTCAGCTCGCTATCATGAAGTGATTTACCACTGTCTTGTTCTAATTGGATTTGCTTAATTTTTGAACTCTTTTTATATGGTTGTTTGTGGATACCCGGAGTAAATACCTGTGGACAAATAACAATAGGGTTATAATGTGTACTTAGATATTACGTAATCTAATACAAACCATAGAGAAGCACAGAAGGGAAAATTTGGGACTCAATCGTGTAATAAACACAATACAGAGGGGAATAAAAAGAGAGGGAGCCCAATTATGACTTAAGTAAAAAAAAAAATAGATATTGTATCATTTCAAGGAATCAAAAGAAATGTCTAATACAGGGAGAACTGGATATTGTTCCATCAACAAGAACAAAAATAGTCAAATTGTGTATAATTGTACTGAAACCCATACAAATTACAATTTCTCATGGGCAAAAATTGACAAATATGTAGATAAGAGATACATTTAAATTTACAACACACATTTAAACAGATAGCTTTTAATACTCATTGTAATTATAACAGCAATATGACAATTAGGATATTTGATTAAAACAGAGTTTTTTTCGCATTCAATATGGTATTTATAGTTCAATAGCCCTTTTAGCCAGTGATAAACCAGACTGACTGTATACAAATCAAATGACACCTCACTCTTCCAAAATGATCAAGCAATTTAGGCTACAGGACATCATAACATCAAGTGACAATGACTATAACCTCCCTTCTGCTTACTTAGGATGATTTTACCTAACCTGGAGTACATGACACCTCTTTATAAACTGTCAAACAAGTAAATAAAACAAATATTTCTATTAAAATTTCTTTATGGAATCTATCAAGATACTCTTTTTTGCCATCGTTCACTAAGTGTACCATAATTAATTGAATAAAACTCTAAATGTTATTTTAATAAAGAATTACTAGAGGTATGTCCATATTTGACACAGCCCACATCCAAAAGCTTTAAATTCATTAGTTATTTAATAAACAATCAATTAAAAAAATATATATGAATGAAGATTTTTCCGTAATATTAATATTTAGCTATAAGGATCACCGCTAGTAGATGAAATAAAATGTATGGCAAGAATAATATTTTCATATTGAACTACTTAAATAAACCCCTAAAAAACAAGTACCTGAAAATTTATGACTCCATCACTAGCTAAGGGAGCTCTTTGCTGTGTTATTTGATATCCAGCGGGTAAATCGGCATAGAAATAATGTTTTCTATCGAATGAGGACACTTCATTCACTTTGCATGAAAGTGCTAAGGCTGTTAAGACGCCAAGTTGTACGCATTTTCTGTTAAGTACGGGCAATGTACCCGGTACAGCGGCATCGAATAGTGATACACAGTTATTCACCAAGCCGCCAAAAGTGTTTTGAGCACCAGAAAATAGTTTAGACTTTGTATTTAACTGAGCATGGACTTCTAAACCTACTACGCTTTGCCACTTTGCGTTAGCATTAGTCGAATGGTTGCATTGAATATAATATGTAAGTCTATTCCACTTTATTACATGATTTCTTACACTTATATATTTCATTTTTATATCCACTAAATAATAACCTTAAACATTGAAAATGTTGAAAGACACTGACAAGACAAATATTGAGTTTTTCTGTCAAAATCAAAAACGACAAAATGTGTGATTCGGATACACGCAGAATAAGTTTAAAAAAAATAGTAACAAAAAGTTTCATCAAGAGCAGCTAACGATAGATGTTATAAAAAGTTTTCGTTAGATTGACGAAATACTGAAAAAATCAAAATTTCGTAACCCAAACATATATAAAGTAATTACAAGAGTACTGCTAACTAACATATTTCGTGGTTGTAATAAGCTAAATTTTTGCGTCATCTTTAATAACTTCATATATAGAAGATTTAATTAGGTCAACGTTAACAATTGCAATACAAAAGATATCTATATTCCAATTTTTATCTCTTTCGGTTTATCAAAATTAACTTATCTATGAAATACAATATCTTGAAAGAAATATTTAAATGATTTAAAATAGTAAGTTCTCGCACATAATAAGCACTCATGCCCGTCACCTAGAGAAGTAGACAGAGTATACTTCCTTTTGTATGTCCACAAATGTCATCCTGGGTGGGAATCGAACCCACGGACCTGCGGCATAAAAACCTAGTATCTTACTAACTACGCCAACCGGCCCATCAAATATTATCTATAACATCTTTAAACAATATGTAATTAATATTTTCTCAACAATAAACAACAAAAGCAATTTCTATCTCATTTAATAAACATATACATGTTAATTATTGGGGCATGGTATCATCGTATCTTTGAACTTACTATATTGATTAATTTAATATCATATATAAATCATTATTAAATTTAAGTACTTATTAACATATTATACTTTTTTAAATAAACCCCTACGTTTTTAAGTCAAACTGAGGTGTACAGAATTAGCAAAAGTTAGCCGTTTGACGCGGGCCATGCTTATTATGATTGATGCACAGAACTTAGAATAGGCGGATGTTTTATGTTAAACAATAAAGAAAAATGTGCAGAAAATACAGAAAAATGTGCTATCGCCGTCATTATTACTTAGAATTAAAAATTAAAAAATGAACTTAATTTAATTAGATCAAGAGTATCTAAAAATCTGGTAAAAGTTACTGATAAATTTTTGTATAAATAATAAAACAAAGAAACTTACTAAAATTGAATCGGCGCTCTGTGAAGTCTTATAATTGCAGGTATAAATTAATTAAACATAGCATAATCATAATAAAAATAATACGTAAAACTTAAAACGATTGCATTGATAATTCGACTAATCAACTTATATCCTAATTTAATGGCTAAAACACTAATTAAAATATCACATTCTTAATTTACATTAGCCACTTCAATGCCTACATCACTAATCCCGTTACGACCTCGAACAGGAAAGAGAAAAGATACAAAACGACAAAAGCCAAGGTAGCTTCTGCGATTGAATACATTTTTGTGTTCGATTAAAAATAAAATAATATGGTATCCGTATTACTCCGCGGAAACGCGATTTAAAAATAGAAGCCGACGTGCGATCAATACAACGGACTGACGAATAATGAAAATGAAACGGAGCTAGAGCTACGCAACACAAAGTGTACACAAACCTTGACGACAACGACGCTCACTACATACGACCAAAAAAAAACGCATGCTATCAATTGACAATCCTGTAGAAAAAGGTGGCGTTTTACATTTTGTATCATTTTCCCAACACACGCCCACAAATTGATAAAGTAGTTTTGCATCACATACAGAACCGATACACACCTCTCTTGGACTTTGTACCTTTGATTTTCTACGTGCCAAACGGTATTTTATAAAAACGTTTGCTTTCATAACCACATTCTTTGATAGATATATTCTAACTATTAAACCACGATTATTATTGATAAGATAACCAGAGTTTAAAAAAAAACTTGATCAGGAAATAAACTACATCAGATGTTCACAATAGATTATTTTCCGTAAATATATGTAATTGTATTTACAGAAACAATTCATTATTTGTTTAGTTGTGTTTTCTGTCTTATAATTGCATAAGTAAAAATAAACCCCTCCATTCCAAACTCTAAATACAGACAAAATAGGTCGTATAAAAGCAAATATCATTCCCATATGCTTTTTAGCGAGCTATTTTGATTCCAATTGTGTGCCCGCTTTGCCAAAGATACAAATATTTATTTGCGGAAGAATCCACAACGTATCATCATATGATAATACCTTCAAACTTACTGGGATTCAAGTCTTTTTACTATTGCATGCAGTTTTTCTTCTAAAGAGTGTTAAAACCTAAACCAATGCCGTCCTCAAATGTTACACTATATATCCATACCTGTCTGTTCTTTTAATTTTTAAATTCTTAATTAGAAAGAATTAAAGGAAAAAATCCGCTGTTTATACTTGTTTTTTAGGGAAAATTATTAAGGGCACTCTAAATACAACATTGTCAGCCTGTAAAACTGGAACCACATTAACAGATTTTATCGTATAATTTCAGCAATCCGACAAACGAAATCATAAACCGTGATTACCAATATTTTCCGATTACATTTATTCTTGATCTACCTATTAAATAATGATGTAAATACTATTTGACACAAAAAGTGAGGCGCTTATTCACACGAGTTAATAATTATCACTAAGTTAAATTAAATATTAATAATTAAGAAACCTGCGACAAAAAAAAAACTAAAAAAAATGTAAAGAATGGAGAGACGATCTTCATACTCCTGAATAAACTTTAATAAATTACAGCTACTAAGCTCGATCACATCAGCACACACAAATACACACGCTAAAGTTATAAAACCCCTCTTATTACGTAGGGAGTTAAAAAGTACAATGAAGAACTTTATTATTTCTTGTACCACATTACAACTGCAATGTATCTATCCATACAAAGAAACTATTTACCACTAATTAACCTGTATCCATTAATGCAACCTGTATCCAATTATAAATTACAGTATTTTGTAACTGTGTATTTTTACCTGTCTTTGCACACCATTCAGCTTATGCTTGTATCAATGTAGAAATGTCTTTGTTATAGTTTTAACGACGCTCAACCATTTTTTTTTTTCTAAAAACGACGTCACGCACGATTTCAAATACGATAACCCTATGTAGCACGATGTTACTATTGGTACGTAAACTTGCAATAAGGTACCGATCGTCTAATCGACTAAGATATAGAAAAAATATGGCTAAAACCACCTTGATGGTTAGTATTCCACTACCTCGCGGCTTTCGCCTCGTGAAACCGCCTTGTGGAATGATGTCTGCAGCGGTATTTCCAAACCAATACGACTTACGGCCGTTTTCAATAACCTATCTAAGATTACGAATAGATCGCTATCCCACAGTAAGAGCTTATCTATCTTTAGTTTGCGTTTCACAATCAGGGACAAGTGTTATCTATCTACAACCAACGATAGATTACTTTTCCCTCTCACCTATCTAACCTTATTCAAACGTTTTGTTGTACCATAACCGCGAAACAATGTCACGCTCAAAACTTGTCATAATTTTATTGTAAAAAATAATTTACCATTGTATTTTATATTATTATATAAATACAATGATAAATTATTATATTATTATATAAAATACAATGATAAATTATTTTTTAGTACAAACTGAATATTGATACAAAAAAATGTTTTTATTTCGTATGATTTACCACAATTATTATTTTTACATTGTTGTTAATTTATATGGTATGCAAATTTTGGATTTTTCAGTCAACAAAGGCAGCAACCCATTTCTTAAGATGATCCAATGCTTTAATGCTGTTACAATATTCCATAATTAATAAAAATTATAATTTTAGAAATAATTTAGAAAATATAGTGATTTTATTCTCATAACGCAACGTTACCGGTCGATTTTGACAAATAGGCGAATGACGTTACTAGAGATAGCTTTGTCTACCTTTAGTAAGTTATCCGTCCTCCCGATGACATATAGCTAGTTTCGATAGGAAGTGCTAACCGTCGATAGGTTATTGAAATGAAAGTAAGGGCAAAAGTATAGATTTGTTTATCTTTAGTTACTGAAACGACGGATAGATAAAGTTATTGAAAACGGCCGTTGGGGTCCTTCAAGAAAAGATCGTACGCCTTCCTAAAAGGCCGGCAGTGCATTTGCATTCACTGGTGTTGTGGATGATCATGGGCTGCGATGACCATTTAACTTTAGGCATTGTTCGTTTGTTTTTTCGTTTTCTCCGATAAAAAAAGTTTAAGTTCATGGTCATTTAAAATCCTGATCATCACACACACTCCTAGATTTCCCTTTATTCTGAATGCCAGCTAGCGTATCTTATACATTCCTAAAACGGAGTGTGATTTTTGTATCTGATGCTTTATAACTATGCAAAGATGCAGATAGTTGTAAAGCCAAGAAGGCGATTACCATAAACCTTTTTACCATAACCAAGCTCGAGTTCTACCGAATACCGGACTTTGTTGCCATTACCGAATTGATCCTAGCGTGGACACAGCATAAGTTTATAGATGTATTTTGACACTAGTAGTGAGTGCAAAGTCCAATCGATTCTTCGTGGTTATTTAACGCTGTATATCCTTGTTAAGATCTGTCAGGCCTTTGTTGAAAATATTCTCTTTGTATGTGGATTGAGATCGAATAGTATGACCTTCAGCATATTGATATTGATACGTATTGACCCAATGAACCAACTTGATTTAAGGTTGTTTTTCATCATCTTTTTCAACAAGATTTACTAGCTATTTACGCCCGGCGTTGCAGGAGTTAATTTAAAAATTGCACGTTAATATTCAAAAACTAGCTGTGCCCGGGGGTTTCACCCGCCCTGCAATTTTATTTAAACGACCTCATCGTCATCTCC
Organism: Papilio glaucus; assembly: GCA_000931545.1. NCBI lineage: Eukaryota > Metazoa > Arthropoda > Insecta > Lepidoptera > Papilionidae > Papilio > Papilio glaucus. Next base: position 83,405 of record JWHW01027314.1, read on the forward strand.
CTGCCCTTTTCACGCGTATGTTGGGTCGACACAGTATGACCGTAGCACAGATTTACAATCACATAAATAATTGTTTAAACTGTAACCGTAGTCCATACTGAATAGGGTCTGGCTATTGTTTTTACGTACGTTTTGATCTTTATATAAACTTTCAATAATCATCATTTTCAAGATCATAACATAAACAGTTAACTTAAATTTCAACCTATTCAACTGAACAGATATTTTTATCGAAAAATTGTTCGACATAATTATTTAAATTGATTAAACTTTTTTATTTATTAACCGATTGAGATAAAACAAACACTTATTACACACTGAAAACCGCAATCAAAATCGGATAAGCCGTTTCTGAGATTAGCGGTAACAACGCACAGACAAACAGATAATAATTCCAATAACCATTGTTTTGGGTTTTATTGCGTTTATGAAGGCCCCCAATAATAGGTTTTCTCAAATACCTTCCATGTACAGATAAATTTTTAATATACGTAAATAGATTGATGGAGGTATCGTAGACCTATCCTATCGAAACCTACCCTATAACATTGGTATAATTCTTCTGTCTGTGTATCTGACTGAATCCAGGAGAACCGCTGGACCGATTTTGAAGAATTATTGTATGTGTTTGGGTGTGAGGATTATGATTCACCATTGGACCTTCTTTGAGAAATAACGAAAATAGATTAACTGAACCCGCTAGCAAACAAGCAAATATTCTACGTAGCTAGTGTATAATATGTAATAATAGTGTAATATAAAAGTGAAAACTACTAAAAAATACACAGGCAGTCATAAGGACGGCCGACAGAAGTAAAAACTCAAAACACGCCCTAATTGTTTAATAATAAATCAACAAAAAAACCTTGTATCTCGACAAAAAATTCAAAATTGAATAAAAGAAAAAGAAATGAAAAAAGTTCAGCTTACTCCCCAAGCGTGCCAAAAGAAGTTCCACTTTAAAAAATATTTCATATTTGCATTTGATTATTTTATACTATGTTTGATTACCATACATATACTTAATATACATACAAAAATACAATGGCACAAACATAACAATGGACTTGTTATGTTTGTGCCTTTTTGTTATATCCAGTAATTTTTCGAAACCATTGTCCTTTTTAATTCTAGTATAGAGATTTAAATTGCCAAATTTCTAAAACGCCCAGTTGTACATTATCAAATTGCTGGTACACACGCAAAACAATGCAGTTTAATTTATAACAACTAAACCACCTACTTAACCACCTCCAAGACTTGTGACCTAGTTTAAGTACACGAATAATTAACCTCTTGTATCTTGATCTACATTGTTCTTATAACAATGCACATGCTTCGGTGGTTGGGCCATGTTAAAAGGAAACGAGTTTTTATAACGTTTCCAACTTTAGAAAATTTTAGAAGTAAATGGAACAATCCAGCAATAAACACATCCTATCTATACATACAATAAAAATGTAACTGCTCAAAATGAATAACAGTAGTGATTTTAAAGAATCTAAATTTGATTTAGGCTACGTCCAAAAATCTAAAAAGTTTCAAAGATAACTAATAATGTTAATAATAATAATTGATATGCTTTAAAAGTTGATGAATGATAATTATAAAATAACAGTTTGAATCAACGTGCATAAAGAATTTGTTGTGATTTTTATGAAAATACGTCCATAAACGTCTGTTCACGGACATATGTCTATATGTACGAGTAAATGGATAGAACAGTAAAGTCGATATGTTATCTCTAATACTTTATATTCTTGTACATAAATATTACAACTCTATACGTATTTCACTGGAAGTAAATATTTTTTTGTTGTAAAGTTGAAAGTCCACAACATATTTGTCAAGGCTTTATTTAATATAATATTTTATAAATAAACCCAACTTATCAGCTTGAACAAAAGATAATTCAACAAGTGTGTTATTGATATGAAATTCATTATGACAAATACTCGTGCGTGATTGTACCACTGATACCTTACTCCGGATGTACATATGTAGTAGATACCATAGAAAAATATAAAGAGAAAGTCCAGCTCTCGTACAAATCGCAAGCCATGAGAAACAAAAATTCATAATCATAACCTTTTCGCCTGTGTCGCATATATTTCATTCTAGCTGTGCCCCGCGGTTTCACCTGCCCTGCAAGTTTACTTAAACGAAATGATATTATATAATAATCTACATAATAGTACTCTATTTTAATAGCATTTTATGGAATAAACGTTTGATATGGTTCTTTAAATTGATATAACTTTTTTATTTATAAGCCGATTGAGATTAAACAAACACTAAATGTTAAGTGAAGCTTACCACAATACATTATTGAAAACCGCACACGAATCGGTTAAGCTGTTTCTGAGATTAGCGGTAACAAACGCACAGACAAACAGATAACCAGACAAAAATTCTAATAATCATTGTTTTGGGTTTTATTGCGTTTATGAAGGCCCCCAATAATAGATTTTCCGAAATATCTTCCATGTACAGACAACGATCAGTTACATTTTTATTATATGTATAGATTGTCAGGGGTAGATATAATTATAGGGTATCCCTGGCACAGATATTGTGCAAATTCAGGATGATCAGTTGACTAGCGAAAATGTAATCAAGATACTTTATTTCACATTTGTAATATCAGTTAAGATATACATAGCTTATTACTACGGTTAATTAAAAGACAAACATTGCGATCCACAGAGTTACAGTCCCACATTCTACAATTATAGAAACACAACATAAATATTTTAGAATAAATAAACTAGTGAAAACATATTTGTATTGATTTGTATTATAAAAGTACAGCTATCACACTAATCAATATCCCAGTTCACCAACAATAATACGTCTCAGACATAATCGGATCTACAAAATGGATTATTCACGTAAGAGTCACGTCAACAATCCATTTTGTAGATTCATGTATGTATTCCACAAATGT
>JWHW01027314.1:86609-105147 GCA_000931545.1 Papilio glaucus
AAGTACCGTATATACATCATGTGCACTGAGTCTGGAAATTGTATTTTGATATTACATACAGACACTTCAATTTTATTTATCTGTATAGATCATCTCTTTACATGGTGCGACACCAAATTATGAAAATATCACACAAGAATGACACATATTAATTTGCTACTTATCTTTTTAAACCCATATGAAGAAGCTAAAGAACATTGACGTTTGTAGTAGAATACAAGGATTGTGTATAAAAGTCTTTATAAATAGTATATATAAAATATGAACCACTATTTCCATTTGTCACGGCATTACGCGTCAACGGCTGGATTTCGCTATTGCTTTTTTGTGTTTTTTATTGTCAGAAGAAAGTTCTTGTTAAAGAAGAAAGTTGTATGGAAAATTAGAAATTCTAAGAAAACAAGACCAATTAACTTTTCTTATGTTTGGCGCAATTAACAAATTGCGCACTGCCAATGTCGTTTAAAAGTTATCTTGATAAAATCATTAATTTATTATTTCTTAGTGCATATTTCACAGTTAATGCAATTCAAAGCCAGTTGTATGTCGCCTTACCAACAAAACTATTCATATACGCGCCAGAAAGTAAAACTGTTTATTATTCAAATGCTTTATGCTACAGAACATTCTCAGTTTTATTTTTTGGCGCGTATATTAATAGTTTTGTTAGTAAGGCAACATACAACTGGCCATGAATTGAATTAACTGTCAAGAATGTTATGTATCATAAAGCATTTGAATAATAAACACTATGTATTTGGTATATTCGTAATTAAGACAGAAGAACATCTGTCGGGTCAGCTAGTTGTGTATAAGTCTTTATAAATGGCCAGTACTTATACACTACACTCTAGAACGTTCGACCACAGTCCACATCGTAAACTCACACTGTGGTTTTTACACTGACGTCAGAGTTAAGTACATAATCGATAATTGGCCAACGTTACTGCTGACTGCTAAGTATTAACACATACCGAGTTAGGTATAATGCGCATATAAGCATAAAGATGCTTCGTTTTAAAAATACGTTTTATTTCAGAGCTTATTATATTATAAAATTTCGTACAATATTAATAGTACGTTACTAATAATTGTGTAGATAAATGAAAAGCTTTTTTGTCATTCTTACATGTAACGGGAAATCTGTCCTTCTAATATTCTGTCCCTTTAATAATTCGATTTCATCAGAGTGATTCTATTGAAAATATCGCCAGCATTTTTATTTCATTTTTATCTAGTGCACTGTGCAAACATTTGCGAATTTTATATAAACAAGTCAACTTATATCGTGTTGTCTGATTTTTCTCAGGTTAAGTAGAATGCCATTTTTTTTCAATTCAAAGTCGGGTTTTACCATGGTAATTCACTAGATAGGTACATTTATTTGTACAACAATATAAATTATTTTTCCATGTAACCTCTAAGGATATAAGGTAAGAAAAAACAAGCAAGTTACCATATAAAAGTAAACCCCCTTGTATGTAATCAACAATTGTAATGTAGGTAGAAATATTAAGAGATAGACAAGAAGAGAAAATTGTTCGTATGATTTATACAATTTTTAAAAGTTTAAATTTTTAAAGATTGTTAATGTAAATAATATTTTAAGGACAAGTAAACTTTATAACCACTTATTGAAATAAACATTCACATTGGCGCCACACACCTTTTGTTTCGCCTGTTGTTTTAGGGTTCCGTACCCAAAGGGTAAAACGGGACCCTATTAATAAGACTAGGCTGTCCGTCCGTCTGTCTGTCACCAGGCTGTATCTCATGAACCGTGATAATTAGACAGTTGAAATTTTCACAGATGATGTATTTCTGTTGCCGCTATAACAAATTTGCCCTTTTTATAGTAAGGAAGCCTTCGTGCGCGAGTCCGACACGCACTTGGTTTAGTTTAATTTATATGTCCCGTTTATTGACAAATTGTTGCTTTAAATTGTCTTCGCAACATAGTCTTGGATGCTACCTCTATGATATCAAATCTTTTGCGTCCGGAGATAAATTCAACTAATTCTTTCATTACCTTATTTGATAGCATTTTTAATTCTCATACGAATATAAATTTTGAAAATTAATGTTTGAAGAAGAATGTTTGGGTTCAAATTAAAATGTAACATTTTTGTAACACGTAATTATTGAGAAAAGTTGGCTTTTATTATCTAACCATTTACCATTATCTATATTTTTGCACGATAGGTAACGGACTCGAGTCATTATTTTGTGTGGAAATTAGCTAATGGGTGTAAATTTTTAAACAAAAATCATGATTTTTATCGAATTCGCGGCAAACGACGACAACCAACATAAAATAAAAATTTTGTTTGTAATTTTTCCGTGTCTATGTATGAAAAATGTAATTTTGTAATATTAAAATAAGACATTGTATTTTTGTTACATGTATAACTGTTTGTCCGCTGACTCACTGTCTAACTGTAATTATCTGGACCACGCTGCAATACTGATTTAAAATGTAGGTTAATACTTTGAATCACAGTGTTTAATATTAGCGTGAAGCGAAAAATACGCTTAGGTTCTATAGTGGGTGAGATAAACAAAAATAGAAAGCGTTCTCGCTTAAAGCGGCAAGTTTTTATTACAGTATTATGGAATGACACATTACCGACTGTTCCACCGTACCCTGAAAGACTACGAATAGACTTCTTACATGTCTATTGGTAAAGACGACGAAACGGAGATTTCTGGACATCCTCGAGCGGGGGAGGGGCAGAGGCGTCTTTGCCTGTGGTGCAGGCGTTGCACACGGGCGCAGTGGTGTTGGGGGCTCCGGTCTCAGCACTTTCAATGAATCTGCGTTTACTAGAGGACGCTAAAGTAATGATTGCACACGGGAGCTATTTAGGCTAGAGACGCCCCTGGGTGGGGGGTCACCTTTGAGCCTGTTAAGTACCCTACACCACAAACAAATCAGTCATCTATATAGAGCCGGGCGCTTTCGGTAGCCCATTAAAATAATCGATCATCGAACATATCCTTCAGAGAGAATCATTTAATAAGAAAAGCATTATAACATTTCTATATACTATTATTATTGTACCTCATTTCATAAAAACGCAAAATGAATAATACAAGATGGCTAATAATTAAAACACTAAATTGCAAGTCGTTGTTAAATATTTAATTACGATTTTATTTAAAAGCGGTTCTTTCATGCTGTTATTATACTCATAATGCATTCGTTTTAAACAAGATTTTAAGTTCCAAATAATAATTATAACGCCGGAAATCAAACCAAGGTTAAAAGAGAATTACGACATTAAAAATGAGGGCTCTTACACTGAATTGGACTGATTTTTTAAATTTCAAATATTAGGCCCTAGTTTTTGGTTTCTGTACTCACGTTTATTTGCACTATTTATTTGAACTAACAAGACAAGGGACGAACTAATTAATAATGGTCCACACCAGTCAATCAATTATATTTTAACGTAAACCTACAGCAAAATTGTCAAAGGGAAAGATTTGATTGTATGTTTCAGATAAAGGCAAAAACTATTGAGTCGATTTAAAAAAATCTTTCATCAATAGATAACTAGTCTATCAGCGAGCTATTTTTTATTTCTATTACTTCCTGGGCTGGGGTGCGAGTAAAATTTCTATTACTTCCTGGGCTGGGGTGCGAGTAAAATTTAAAATAATTTTAATAATTTTAATCGTGACACAATATTTTAGAAGGACAAATACTTAAATCTGAAATTTTATAACAACTTTATTAACCGGTTGGCCAATGTTTTATCTCCACCGAAAGCTGAGTTACACGGATTTACGTGTTCGACGGTTTCAGTATCAGCAGTTACTTGTAAAACGAATAAAAATATATTTCGATAAACACATTTTCGACACCGACCCATTTAGTTTCTTCCCCTTTCGTATCTTAAGCAAATTGCCACTTCGTTAATATTATAATAATCAAGGTAACTTAATTATTATAATATTGTATTACTTTTAACAAGCTATACTTTATGTATGTATGGAGAGATAGGACAGGAAATTCTTGGAACGGAGGATGAGAACCAGAAGTGTGGGGCGCCCTCCTTTCAAATGGACCGATTACCTTGAGAGAACGGCCGCAGGAAGTTGAGTACCTAGTAATGTAAGAATAGAAATAATTTTGTGTATAAATCCGTCCTTAATCTCAAAAACCTAACAGTTATAGGGGCTGTTGCAGGAATGAACCGGCTCGACATTTACGTCTGATGGTTGAGGTGTCACCCCCTTCCTATCCCTCGCTTTCTCGTTTGGGTTTTAGTGACCTTGTTGACATTTGGCATCACGTACGTATGCACCTCATCTAACGTTACAAACTATTTAGTACGATGGAATGAATGAATGAAATTTTCTAATTTTTTGTTAGTATTGTTCTTTATATTAATAGTTTTACCTTGTTTTTCTTTAGTTATAATTAAGTCTAATTTTGTTTAATTTACATAACGAAATAAAATTAAACCTGTTATTTATTTTGACAAGAATGAGAATACAAGACAATGAAAAATAATTATTAGTAAATTTAACGACATGTTTTTTGTTTTAAGAATTTTTAATGTTTAAGAAACCAGAGTAATATTGTCTGTGACCTCTATATTCATTTGATAAAGGTGAAAATTCTTTTTCACAGTCCATATCCTTTTGGAAAATAAATAAATAAATACAATCACATTTATTTGTTTACGTTTAGCGATTGACTAAAGGATAACTGGTAACGAATCAAAAAAGCGGGTCTCAAGTTTCGACCAATCAGCGCTCAAAGTTCGCTTTTTAGACAAAGACATTCATCTCTATTGGCCTAAAAAAGAAACGGAATATTCTCAATAATTCTTTAAACTGACAATGCCGACCTCTTAGAATTTGTCTAGCCCGATTATAAAGTGCTATAGTGAGTGATTATAATCGGTCGGTGACATATACATCTGAGTATAACACATACTAGATATTTAACTTATTAATTATGTATATGTGAATTTGATCATATTGCTGGTAAAACATCTGCATACTGCATACGTCAACGCCCAATTGTGAACTTTGTTAGTTTATAATCGGACTATAAAAATAACACAAGAATTTATATATGATTTTTAACAGCATATGATACACTGTCAGCAAACGTACTGAATGAATTATTGTAAATTTTACGTATCTTGTTAAACGCCACAAAACTATTTTTCTATTTGATGTGAATCAAAGAAACAAAAACAAGTTGTTGTAACTTAAACTTTATCGTGAGTAAAGTAAGTAAAATATCAGTTCACAATTTGACATCGACTAAGTATAAGCTATCTAGAAATGACATGTCAAATTATGAATGATTCGTTGAGTTCACAAGTTGCTGATAGCTAGTAGTACGCCTGGTTCGATTGTAAAATGGCAAAGTTTACATTGGGTCGGTGACACCAAAACAAGTAGGTAAACAGAGTAAAAAAAAAATAGTTGATAATTTGATTTGCGATGATTCAAACCGCGTATCTACTGCGTAATTTTTTTTGCGTTGTGACATTTACTCATGATTTTTCACTGATTATTTCAATAGTACATCAGGATGTTACAGATAGATTCAAATATTAGTCACATTATGTTGGAATTAAGATTGAGAAACGTTTTTTCGCGCGTCAAACGTTTTTATTGACGTCAATACTCATTTTAATATTACTAATATTTACATATATTGATCATTAATTTGTATTTTTAAAACGTCATATTAGATCTCTATCAGAAGTAAAAAATAATATTATTGTTGAAATTCTGTTAATAATATGGTGGTTTAAGTGACTCCAATAAGACTTCAGAAGGCAGCAGAACCCTTGTGTGTACATTTGAAATAACGGAAAAACAATAATGGTGATTATTGGTTAAACGTCTTGTAACAGCTACAATCAAACCTCGTCTTCAATTCCCAGGGGGCTTCACTGTTCTTGAGTGTAACGACAACTGATACGGGTGATATCATACCCTTATGTCAATTTATGACTCGGAGAATATGTGGGACGATATTGGTTTTACACCTTTCGAGGGTCAACATAACCAAAATTATAAGTGGGTACTTTGGATTCGTTTTTTGATTAAACCACCTAATTGACTTAATGATTTTATAAAATACAAATATAAGTTAAGTTTAAATAACTACAACCGTAAGTGACACCCACCTTTATGCATCGAAACACCTATCGAATTGAAAATGAATTCGTTGATATTAACGTTAGCAAAATAGCAAAAAGGTTTTTTTCTTAGTATTTTGTAACCTTAAAAGATGGCAGCTTCTTTCTTGCGAAATGTCCTAGCAAAATTTACGTGCTATATATTTTTTTAATAATAAGTAACCTATGTTTTTTACTCCTAAAAAGAACACAAACATACTTCACGTTTAGCAGTGCCAATTAAGTCGGGAATCAGACTAAGGCCAGATACTTTCCTTCGATATCCTTTTCAGAGAACCTTTCCAGAAAACTTCTTTCAGTACCGTTTCCTAACTGAGGTTGGCAGTGAATAGAGCTAACTGAACTTTGTCCCCGCCACTTTAAAGTGAAGAGTTTCGTGCTGAAATTAAATCATAAGCAAAACTTTTTAAACTAGATAATTAGTCTATGACCAGGTCTACGGGGATCTTTTATTTTGCTTTTTAGACAAAAGTTGATTGTATATAACGAGTTAGTATAATCTGTAAGCGAATTTAATCACTTTCTCTGCGTGCACCAAACGTATCATTCCTATATTTGCACAAACATTATACTAAAAATAACCTTTTAACGTTTTGCGCAGTTGTCTTTTGCTGATAAAACAAACATGAGACGTGATAATTTATTTTGTTATTGTTGTTTTCATTCTCGGCAGGCTTGATCCACTATACAGTATTATTCCGTAAGATTTTTGTAATTTTATTTATTGTTTTCGAGTTAATCTCCAAACCATGAAAGAGGATTACAATTCAAGGGAGATCCTTCATTTTGACTCACTATTGGTGAACATGAAAAAGGTTGAGACGAAGTTCACATTGCCACCTTTTAAATTCACATTGATGGATATATGGATATGGATAACTATTGTTAGGTCTTTCGGCACCATAAGAACTTTCTTATCTTCTCTTCTCTACTCTTCTTATCTCGTGCGACTAAGTAGTCGTAAATATATCGAATATGTATAATTGAAATAAATTTATTTCATAAATACTATACCAATATTTAAGGAAACAAAAATAACAAAAAACGTATTTCAGTGATCCACTTTCATCTGAGTTTATAAAAAGCATCTGTTATCTGTCCTTGATCCATCAAAAAATCTTGTGTTATTCACCTAATGACGTACATACTTCACGATCTAAAATCAAAACTACTTTTAGTCCCTCATTTATTTGAAACCACACAGACACCCTGATTCTAACATTAATTTCTACGTAGTTATTCAAACATAGGAAGTACAATTTAATATTTACATGATTTTTATTTCCGGTTCAGTCTGATATTACTGTTGACTGACAAACTTTAAAATGGCTCTTGAATTGAACAGCTGCAGCAATCCAATCTTGCATGGTATATAATATATACAAATAATAAAAATGTAACTTTTTGCTGCGACAATTGCTGTCTGTACATGGAAGATATAAATATAACAATCAAACCCAAAACAATGATTATTAGAATTTTTGTCTGTCTGTGCGTTTGTTACCGCTAATCTCAGAAACGGCTTCACCGATTTAGGTAGGGTTTTCCCTAATGTATTGTGGTAAGCTTTACTTAACATTTAGAGTTTGTTTTATCTCAATCGGTTCATAAATAAAAAAGTTATATTAATTTGACTGTGCAACGGCCATACTGTGTCGACCGCATATAATGTGGGCAGGGAGATGATGATGAGGTTACGGTAGTATTTAGTAGGTGAAACCGCGGGGCACAGCTAGTATGATAGTAGGTACTAGTACATTATAAAAACGTCACAGAAGGAACTAGTTATCAATATTTTTTTCAATTATTCTGTAGTATAAAATGTACACCTATACAATTCTGTTGTTCAATCTAAAATCCCGTATAAAATTAAACTTTAAAACAACAAAAAGTATTCATCAATTCGTGTATAAATGTTTTTAAATAGAACATTAAAATGTTGGTTGCGGTGACATTATGAAACCGCTTACACAAGTTTGTACAAGGCCGATCAAAGTCCAGCCCGGTTGACTCGGACCCACCGGTGTACCAAAATCTTACATAGCTACATGTTTATTTGTAATCGACGTACAGTATTTAATATAAACTCTATTTTCACTACAGATTTTATTTATATAATTGAAAACCGGAAATAATGAACCAGTAGCTAATAAGTATATTGCAGATTCTCAGTGGCAGTTTAGACAAAGCAGGAAGCAGCATATTCTACGGACCGCATGCCTTTTACCAAAAAGCAACCAAATAAGAAAATCACAAACATTTTCTATTTTGATGTGAAAATCGACGTTTGTGTTGTGAAAACACGTGGACGCGTTACCATGTCACAATTTCGTCGAAAAAATATATTAAATTGTAGATGATCCGTTCAGTTCGCAATTTTACGACAGTTAGTAGTATCGTTCTAGTTCCAGTTTATATAATTTCAACAACGTGTCGTCAATATGATAGGTAGGTATTATGTTTGAACATATTACAAATAACACGATTATGCGCCGTAGATTTCAAGGTCGACGAGCGAAAACAAGAATCGATAACAAAAAATATTCACGAGTAAATTCCATGTCCTGATAGTACCTATAGCAAATCATGCACATTAAATATTTAAAGCGCAATATAAAACCCAAACAGGAAACATGGAAACCACGTGAAACAAACAAAATAATTGACTTTACTTTTAAAGTCTGTTGTTTTACGTTTTTATGTTACATGTATATATTATATTTATATGATATATATATGATATATATATATATATATATATATATATATATATATATATATATATATATATCACATTTTTATGTTCAATTTTATGACAAAAACTTTTAACTGATTTATTTAAAAGAAACAATAAAACTTCTTTGTAGATGTCGCAGTTATCGTCTCAGCCACTGCTGAACGTCCTCTGCCTCTGCCATGATCGCCACAAAGAAGAGAGAAAAAAGGCTGGATAAGGGTGACAGTGCTAGGTCACCCAGCGTGATCCAGCCTTTTTTTTTAGTAGAAAGCGGTATACAATAGGTTTTTTGATGATTTTTAAGAAACTGGTTTATATTGTGGCTTATGGTCTATTTTATCCAAAATATTAATTTTCAGTTAAAAAACAACATGAACATATTGTATTTAGAAATTTTATAAACATTTTCACATTTCGTAACCAAAACGCATCAAGCTGTCCTGGCGACTCGAATGACGTCAAAATGTGCAAAGCGTATATATGTTTGGTTGACGTGTTATCAAAAGCTTAAGAAATAAATAATGTAAAATGGATAATATTTATTGCAGTGCTTGTAATAATTATTATCCATTTTATATTTTTATATCCATATACCGATTTGACTTATTCGAAACAGTTGCCAGCTTTTGCGATAGAAATAGGTAGGGTAAAACATTTTGGTGCAAGGTGGGCTTTGGTATAACTGCTTGTTCTGCAGACTCTACCTTTATTAAGTATACTGAGTTAAACCTGTCGAAACTAGTAAAAATGAGATATAGGAGGACGGCAGTAGACCCAAAGCAGAACCTGTTAAATTAAGGTCGCTTTGAAATAAGCTAGTATAAGAACGAAACGATACTTAAAACTTTCGAACGTTACGTTTATCGCCTTAGGGAAAGCTATCCTTAAAAGATATTAAATTATAGTAATCAATACTGCATTCTATGATAATGTATTGATTACTGAACTGCACATAAATTTTGTGTTCAAATAATTGCACATGCTATTAGTACTAAAGGCTCCTTGACACAAAAAATAAATTATGTTTAAAGATTAAACATAAATAATGAGTAGATGTTCCGATCGTAATTACTTTGTAACAAGCTTAATTTGAAACGGAAACTGGAAAACCGTTTCGGTGATAACGTAAATAACAAATGTTAATATTGTGTAGTCATGAATCAGTAAGTTAATATTTGCTTATTGTTTTTGTTATAATTATACTTACACGCACTTTTTTCAGTCTCTTTTTTATTACTAGTACAGTCGCAGCCAAATATTTGACCAATCTTCAACGCCGTTAAAATCGAACAAAGTCATGGCATATTGACACTACGAAAATATTATTTAAAATAATTAGTAGTAATTGAAACGACTTGTTCCATATAGGAACAGTGCTAGAGCCCGCAACAACAACATCTGTTGCACGAATGGGTCGGCTCGACCGGTGAAATACCACGACCTCACAGAAAACAGGCGTGAAGTAGAAGTATTTTGCGTTAAGTCTGATGAGTGAGGCGCCGGAGGCCTTATTTCAGTACTCTTCCCCTTCCCACCCTTTCCTCATAAGTATAGGATGGGAACGGGAACAGGTTTGGACGAGGAGAGGGTATAAAGAGGAAAGGAAATATCCTTATTTCAGTCTATCTCCTCTGTCCACTAAAGGTAAGCAACGCATCTGCAACACATGTGCTTAGTGCGGATGTCGAGCGAGCGGTTGATGGGTAGCGTTCACTTAACATCAGGTGTTCCGCTTGCTCGTTTGCCACATTATTCCATAAAAATAAAAAAAGGAACGAATGAAATTTGTAATAGTCAATGCGGCTATAGTTCAAAACGGTAATTAATTCGCTCTTTATCAAATCAGCCTGCCTTATCAGCTAACGTTAGCAACCAGCAAACGAAACTAAACCCATGTGTAGCGTCTATATTCATTGTTTAAGGTGCTATTTTAAATTGCCAAACCAAAGAATATATTTAAATACTGTCAGCCGAGGTCAAACTTTCAAAAAAAATTCCTTGGATTTTGAACTCGCAATTTAAAATTTAACAAATTATGTGTGGGTTAAGTAAATGACGACTATTAATTAAGTTTTTAAGTATTAACCTTTAAAACGTTCGGATAAGAAATATATAAACATTCGGATAAGAAATTAACCCTTTTTCAATAGATATAAAAATATGTCAGAGTTTCGAATGATCAAATTGAGGTACTCCTGGAGTGATAGCCTCTGTATCAATACTTCTTTTCTTAATTTTCTCTTCTTCATCACTTATTTTTTATTAAAAACTTGTTTTAAATTTGGTAATACTGGACAGATATAAAACACAACAGCAAGGCTAGACTAAGACTATTCAAGAATTAGAAAAAAATAACAATAACTAAAGAGTTAAGTTAAAAGTAAAGTTCATAGAGTGATACACAATTGATCAACAATCAATGAAAAGGTAATCGCAAGTTTGACGTTCCTATTGGTTGCTGATGGCTCCCGCGTCGCTGTCAAAAATCATAGGTAATACGAAAACTTTGTGCATCGCTTTGTTCTGGGTGTCTAGTGCGAGTTTTCTCTCACTTCGTTTACCAACTCGATCGCGTCATCGTAAACTGTCATTTGTATGAAATTTGGACTGCGCCATCTAGTGTCGAATAGAATGAATCAAAAACTGTGAGTGCGAGTTTTTTTGATGTTTTGCTATCGAACATCGACGACGGTTACCAATGGTTACGGCTCGACAGTGAGAACGTTCAAGCTCGTGATTGGTCGCTTCGAATATTTTGCGAGTGCGAGTGGCAATTTTGTCAGTTTGAAGTGACATCTTTACGTCAACATCATCGAAGACTTCTCACGTGAAATTTTACAGTGACAACTATATAAATTTTGAGATTATTTAATTCTCTTCCATAGTTTTATCTTTAAAAGTAATATTTAATAATTATTGTCTCCGAAAATCAAAACAAACAAGTTATTATATCACAATTTTATTATTTGGCTAGAAATATAATACGACGTATGTCAAATAAAATGACATTTGACACACGTCGTATTATATTTTTTCTTAATTTAATTTTAGTTGATCTAACGCCTAAAACGCACTAGCGGCTGGCCGTGACTTGGCGTTCCATTGCGGCAAACCGCACTTTAAATTCTATATGAAACCGCCTGATTTCGATGCACTGACTTGCACCCAGCCGTCAAAAGCTCCGGTATTCTTAAAGCTGAGGCAGGCCACGCCGGTTCAATGTATCGGCGCGCCACATTCATTGATGAGGCTACCCAACCCAGTTTTCTTAGACATTGTATGATAAAGCGCACATGTCACGAATATTTCCGACGACGTTATTCATGATAATATAAATAAATAACTGCAGCAACTTCTTCGACGTCCGCTAAGCCCAATTCTTATAAAGGCACTTAACGTAGCGGCGCGGCGGAACGCAATAGAACCGAGACGATACGCTTAGCCGGAATACGCCGTGTTGTTGCGACAGATCGTATAGACTTCGACCTGCCGGAACCGAACGCCGCATCATGGCCAGCCGCTAGTGTGATTTAGGCCTAACTACGCCAACGCTGTCAATACGTCATATTGAATTTACGCTATTCACGGCGAACAAACATAAATCGAGTAGTGAGACTCGATTGACACCCGAACTCACTTGCTCTCGCATCTCACCGCGTTTTACGTTAACTCGATTAACGTCACTTTGAAGTTTGCAATAAACTCGCACTAGGCACACTGTACTACGATAATGCATATATTAATTCACTAATTGTTCGGCAGAGGCAGCACTATCGTTGTTATGATTTCGCTTGGTTATTGCTGATACATAATACGAATTTGCGGTTATTGAGCAAAAATTTCGATTTAATCGCTATTGCTTTGCATTTCCTTTTTGCGTAATAAGCCTACGAAGTACAGTTGTTGCGCAAATCTGTCCATTTTAATACTATCTGCGAAACAATCCTCTCCTACAAAGTAGTTGCTACTTGCGTATTTTAATTCAATATTGTTGAAGTGAACTTTTAAAATTATGCATGTCTGGCAACATTATCCTAATACCACTAATATTCGGCCAAAGGACCTTGAATCCAGGCCAGAAATAAATTAAAAAAAAAAACACTAATATTTATGTGTATTTATGTTAGTAACGTATTAAGAAATTAATAATGGAATTTTTAAGTGGTTAGCAGTGGCCTCCTGTCGGCTTGAAAGAAGAGGAATAAAATAGATGTAACAAAACTATGAAACAATGTCAGTGTGAGTTTCGTTAGTTCTCGGTGAAAGGTCTAGACGGGGCATTAACCCCATTATGTGTATAATGTTGCTTGTTAGACTCGGTGCATATCCATCACATTTAAAGGTCAAACACCTAACTAAATTGATACTTACAAAATGAATACTTGTGTATTTTCATTTGCATTATTATTATATAACGTTATATAACATAACAAAAACAAAATGTTGCATTGTATTTATCAATTTATCTTCTAATTATAGAAATAAAGATATCTTTTAGTACTCCAAAACGGCTATTGATTAAAAGATATTAGAATTGACCCCAAGGGATAGATAATATATTAATTGTAAACAATAGTCTGATTGAGATAAACAGCTACTGTTGTTTTGAAAAGCGTGAACATTAGGCGTATCTCTAACGGGCTGATGCTCGAGTGCGTAAATTACCGGATTTGAGTTCCAGAAAGAAAGCTTTTAACCAAGCCGCCAAGTCATACAAAAGTCATACAAATTAACCACATTAACTGTATTGACGCCAAGCTCTCTACCAAACCTAGCGAAAGTAGAGCTTTTTGGTCGCTTGCCAAGGCGGTAGAGGCGAACTTCTGTAGGACATCACTGCCACCGCTGATAAAACCGGATGGTTCACTGGCTCACATGGCTAAGGGGAAAGCGGACTTATTAGCATCCCTTTTCGCCAATAACTCACGACTTGCACTGGCAATGCCTGCTCCCACCACCACCACCTCAGATTCCTTGCGAGACGTCGATATCGGAAATCCAAATTAAACAAAAAAGATATTAAAAGCTTTGCGTAGTATTGACGTCTCTTGTTGTGACACATTCATACAGGCTCTTCTTCCCATCTGGAAAAGTCTCCAAGTCCTGGAAGTTAGCTGACGTACAGCCAGTGCCTAAAAAAGGCAGTCGTGCCGACCTTGCAAATTCCCGACCCATCACTATAACCTCTACTCTGTAAGTTTATAGAGCGTATATTGAACTCAGTACGTACCTCAAGGTACAAAATGATCTTCTCAGCGACTGACAATAGGGATTCCGCCGAAGTCGGTCGACTGGAGACCTTCTAGTGTATGTCACTCACTTGTTTTGGCGAGCCCCTAGAGAAGAACGGTAAGGTAATTGCTGTCTCTCTGGACGTCTCAAATGCATTTGCATTTGAGACGTCCAGGGAAAACTTCCAACCTATGACATATCCCTTTGTTAGATTGAGTGGATAAAGGACTTCCTGAGTGAGCGATCGCTACGTGTCGTCATCGATGGATCTTCATTTTTTTTTATAGAAGAAGGTGGAAGGTGGTGGCTGTTCACCAAACATACCGAGCGCTCCAACGCAATTTGTCCTTTAACGTGCGTGCAGCAAAGGATTGGAACTAATTGCCAGTATAAATGTTACCGTCCAATTATGACGTGGGCACCTTCAAGAGAAGAGTTAAAAGGCTGTTGCTTAAAACTAGTGCATACCATCTTTCGACCACGTCACCACTTAACATCGGGTGGGATTGTGGTCAAGCGCTAGTTTATTAGAAATTTTTATAAAAAAAGAAATAACCTCAACCTCAACCTCAAACCTCAGATAATTCGCATTGTCCGAATAAGACAAATTTTGATTAATGTTTTTTGATGATGAAATTTGCTTCCTTTTAGGTAGAGTGTTTTTATATAAAATTATACCCTGTCACTTTCCATCCTCTGCCCTTCTTATCAATTTCCTTCCTCTTTTTACAGGAAGAGTGCCAATGTAATCGTAACTCTCCTGATCATTGTCGTATTCGATCAGATAACATAAAGAGACCCGTTCGTTTGCTCGTTATTCAAATTAAGGTAAGCGCTTTAATAGTTATCCATCTTTACAATCTGGCAAATTTGTTTTCCCTAATGGTTATATAAAATCACCACTTCAATTTATTCCCGTTGTATTGGGACGGGCTCACGCCATGTTACATTTGAGACCACTTCAAGTCAGTTAAGAATGTAATTAATTGAAAAGAATTCCAACTAAACAAACTTGCGAGTAAAAGTGTGTAATGTATGCGTCTCAATGCCAAACGCCGACGTTGCGTAGTTTGCCAGTTATTTTAAGAATCCGCTATTTGCGTGCTCTTTTAGAAACCTGTAGTTAGGTCTGATTGACTTTGACACTTTTACCACAATTATTTTCATTACGTTTTTAATTTGATCGTCTTTTAATACTTTAAACTATCGTTAACGTAATGTGCAAAATGCATTAACTAACTAAAATATTTAAAATGTTTAAACAAGGTTATAAGATACAAACGAAGGTTAAAATCTATACAAATAATAAAAATGCAACTGACCGCTGTCTGTACATAGAAGATACTTGAGAAAAACTATTTTTGGTGGCCTTCATAAACGCAATAAAACCCAAAACAAAGATTACTAGATTGTTTGTCTGTGCGTTTGTTACCGCTAATCTCGGAAACGGCTTAACCGATCTGGGTGCGGTTTACACTAATATATTATCGTAAGCTCCCCTTAAAATGGTGTTTTATATCAATCGGTTCATAAATAAAAAGGTTATATGAATTTAAAGAATCTTTTCAAAAATTTGTTCGATAAAAAAAGCTATAAAATAGCTCTTGAATATACGTACGTTCTCGTGACTAGCAACTTGACGATCTGTTCAATGCCTTATTCAATTAAATATACTATTATCTACATTTTCATAATTAAATTATAATCTATTAGAATAGTACAGGTGTATAGCAACGAGATAGTTTTTTTAGATATCAGGTTGTCACCCATTATAATGTATAATGAACGGTGTTACTGGTAATAATACCTCTAGCTGTACCCGCGACGCCGTCCGTCACTATTCCAAGTCACTACTTTGGGCAGCAGTGTTATTCATATGCATTTATTAAAATGAGATATTCGCCGCGCCGGGAGCTAGAGTACAGCGCTCATTGTGTCCGGCGCGGCGCTTTCCAAGTTCCTTGGGTTCATTTCAGTTTCACATTTTTTATGACTCCGTGAACGTCTACTACTATGTACTACCTATCTTTATTGTTCTCTGTATTTCTCTAATATTTTGTCTCATTAACCTTACATTTCCATAGAAACTTTCATCCCCTATTTTTATTTCACCCTTTAAGGGTAATTTTTTACAAACTTTGAATGTCATATTTATTTAATCTAATCAAAAGCCTAAATAAAAGTTTCAAGGGTCTATCTTCAAAAAGACGAACCTATGGAAGGTTCGTCTTTTTCCCCATACAAACTTTCATCGCCATATTTCAACCCCTTACAACCCTATTTTTCTAAAGCTTATGTCCTTTCTCAGGCTCTAGACAATATCTGTATCAAATTTCATTTGAATCGATTAAGTAGTTTTGGCGTGAAAGACAGACAGAGTTACTTTCGCACTTTATAATATAAAAAGTAGGTATGTCCATGCCCTTGGTCGATAAAAGGCGGCCCGAGTAATAAGTTAATAAATAACAAGTCGTATTTCCCTTGTCACTACATACCTGTTTTACCTTTAACAACCAATGAACTTTGCTAACACAAAAAGGTGGCAACCCAAATACAGTATGCTCTAATATAGATATCGTTTCGCACGTTCCTTTCTGAGTTCCCATCGTGAATGTGAGGAAAGTCATCGCAGGTCGCACTTGCATCACGCCTCAGTCGATGGCACGTGAGACGTTCTTATAAGGTTTCATTATGACACGACATTACTATTGTATTCAAATAAGCCGCTCAAATTGTTTCAAAACTTATCTAGCGACTCATACACATGCTAGCTGACCCGAGTGATTGTGTCCAGTTTCTACTGAATATTTATGTGGAATTAAGTAAATGCATGTATTCAAAAACATTTCATGTAAAAGTGGTTGCAACGACTCAGGGTTATAACGCCTTTACTGTTGACAAGTAATGAGATAGTAGCCAAGCCTAGCTGAGCTCCGACAGGAAAAAGTTTCCTAGATTTGTCCAAGAGCTTTGATATCGTCTCTTATAGCAGGTTATGGAGCTAGGAGACGCTGGTGTGTCACCTGATATTATCACGACATTTTCCTATCGGTACAGCAATCAGATAAATGTTGTGAGGTGGCGAAATTCATATTCCGATGAGTATTATATGAAATGTGGGGTGAGACAGGGTGATTTGACCCCCCTTGTCTTTTTAACATTTATGTTAATGACCTGATTAGGGATGGAAGTTAATGAGCTTAGCAGTACACATCGATATGTGTCATATCCGACGTGACATAATCCGACGATTATTTGTGAATATGTGCGTAAATATTCTTAGTTATGCAGACGACATGGTATTGCTGAGTCCTTCAATTTGGGGACTTAAACAACAATAGGTAAGTGCTGGTAAGTGCATTTCAAAACTGATACTATTATTAATGTATGTACTTATATTAAAATAAAAGACTTATAAGATGATGATAACCAATTTCATTTAAGCGTCACTTTTGAATGTCATTATAGTTGTTGGAATTATTATCAAAACTAGCTCCTATCCTATCATTGTAGCAAACTATCATTTTTGCACCAAATGCAAAACATTATATCTATTTTAAGATTGTATAAATTGCCATCTATGCATCAATAGATTAATAGCCCTATGGGATTTAATACGAAACTTTAAATGCCACGCAACTAGCTTACCAATCTTCTCTCAATGTCTAAACGCAACAATAGATGGCACTTTGCTTAACATATAAAAATAAGGTATTAAAATAGATAACAGCGTTGTAATTGTAAGTTAATTATATTTAAAATTAGCAACTTTATTAACGGTTATATTTTGAACAATGGTAAAGCATGTTTCTGCAGCAGCTATTTCTTCCATAAAACACCATAGCATAGCATGACAATGTGAAATAGAAGTTCTGCGTTTTAAGTTAACAGACTAATGAATGAGAAAGGTGTAGTGCAGGAAGTCCAAACCAATTACAAATATTAAGATAATCTATATTAATAATAAAAAATGAAGATGGTTAGGTATAAATTTTGTTTTAATTGTGTAGATCTTCTCTTGACCTTCAAGTTGCCAAAGCTAATGTAGTTGCAATTAGTTAAGATTGTCAAGTTTCATTTTCAACTAATTTTTACAACTCAGTTTTGACATTTACATCTTCCATAATCGTTAAAATACAATTTATTGCCAAAAAAGACGACTTAATCTAGAATTATAACATTGGACTTGCATTTTAGAAAAACAAAAAGTGCACACAGTACCGAACAATAAACTAACCATCATAAATATAAAAACTTTTACACAAAAACAAAACTGACTTCAAAAAAACTATATTCAAAAACAAGAAATCCACTCAAAAGTATAAAATAATTTTACGCAATTAAACATAAGAATCAATTCTTAATCATATTTCTTTTGGAGTCGGTGTCAGCGGTG
>JWHW01027314.1:113543-143043 GCA_000931545.1 Papilio glaucus
TGTCGATACCGTGATAACATACCAAAAAATCACAAAATATACCAGAATCACACATGACATGCATTGGCAAAAACCAATAAAACTCTTTTATGGAATGAAAGCATATCTGTCTTCGCAATATAAATATGTTTGGTGTAAAAATGGACATATCTTTGTGCGTCAAGGAGACAACGAAAAAATCATTAGCATACGTTGTTTAGAAGATATCAAAAAATTATCTCAACACCAATCACATAATTGTTGTCGCTCACATTTCTGGTTTGCCAGAAATGTATGAGTAGTAATATACGGTAGTGAACCGAAAAGTTAAGACCGGCCGCGTGCCTAACGCCTAACGCCAACCCTCCTCGGGAATAATAAGCTACTAACCTAACAAAACACACATAAGAATACTTACCTCATTTCTAAAATCATCTATATACATGTAAATACTGCGTTACCATATATATTTTACCTAGCTGATACTTGCAAAATCGCCGAAACTGTCATGTTCATCATAGAGAAAAGTTCATCATAATATATAATTAACTAAAATTTCAACCTATTCAACTGAACAGCTATTTTATAGCATTTATATCGAACAACATGGTTCTTTAAATTGATATAACTTTTTTATTTATAACCGATTGAGATAAAACACTAAATGTTAAATGAAGCTGACCACAATACATTAGTGAAAACCGCACTGAAATCGGTTAAGCCGTTTCTGAGATTAGCGAGCACAAACGCACAGACAAACAGACAAAAATTCTAATAATCATTGTTTTGGGTTTTATTGCGTTTATGAAGGCCCCCAATAATAGTTTTTCTCAATATCTTCCATATACAGACAGCGATCAGTTACATTTTTATTATTTGTTTAGATGTACGTAATCTTCTGTCTCAGGGTGCCATCTTCTTTGCAAGTTTGTCGATCATAAAATACAGTCACATGTCGTCATCAAAACCTTGCCATTACATGTCACAACTTACAACAGACAGCTAAAGGGCGTCAGGGCTATTCATTACACGGGGTCAAGGAAGGAGACGGCACGATATAGAGACCTTTAAACATAACAGTTTACATATACATAATCTTTTGACGTACTTTTATGAATGTAATTACATTTCCCAAACGTATAGTGTTAGAATGCAAGCAAAATAAGTTGTTGAAATCGAATTGATGTGCGAGCTTCGCTGAGGCTAAGGGCCAATTGCTGTTTTAGAATTTTGTTCAAACAATATTTTCATAACATAAGTTTTATAAAAGATCTTGTTGCTCTCGTTAAGAGTTAGTGTCTTCCTAATATCGTGTTCACAGTGCTGAAAACATGAACATATAACATGTTGTTATTCCTCTCTTTCTCTAAAAAAACTGAGATGACAACATGTTTTATGTGAATATTTTCGACAGTGTGAACTCACGCTGTGGTAAACACATGATGCTATTTCATGGATTGATTTTAAAGCTGTGAAGGACTAATGACAAAGGACTCACTAATTAAATCAAACACAAGTAGTTTGTTTTACACTAAGTTTTTATTCACTAATACGGTATAATAACAATATTTAACATAATTAAAAGTATTCCCTATTCCTCATCTACTACTTCTACATTTAAAGGGCTTAAACAATGTCAATAGAACATTATTTCTAAACAATATACTTTATACGAAGCAAGGTTAATCTATCAACAATACTGTACGGTGTGATCTTTTGTACAAAATTAATTACAATCAGTTGATATCACGAACTGAAAAATAATAAATTCTCATCGTTGGTTTGAAAGAAAAATCGTTAATCGTAAGAGAAACCGGGTAAAAGATTATCCGAGGTAAGCGGGTAAAACTTTAATCCGGTTGTGGCCGGCCAGTTGGAAGTTATCGCCAAATGGCGAACCATCCACGTCGTTGTTCGAAGGCAGCAAATCACTCTCCTGTCCAGCTAAGTCCCGTCGAACTCTTGAGACCGCCGCATTGGGTTCAGAAGCAACTAAATCTTTTTCCGCAGCACCAGATTTCGCAGCATCTCTTCCTGTAGCTGACGGTGTTTCTTTTAGTGGTATGTGTTCTATCACGTCCGCCTCCACCGGTGCGCAAGCGCATACGGCCAGCAGCGCTAGCGATGCTACGACGAAGTACATTGAACGCATTTCCGAAAGATCCTATTTTGTATTATCAAACGTAACTGTGAACCCTCAAAGTGAACGCTGTGCCTTATAAAGGCCGTGTTGAGTGCAGTAGCTATTATAGTAATCAGATCTGTGTACACAAACTGTTTATCTTCTGAAGCGGGATTGACGCAGATGCCCGACAACAAATTACAAGAGTACATACTGTTCACACAAATAATCGAATAAACACGAACCTTGTACAGCTCTAATTGAACGCTAACCAACTGCTTCCATTAAATATGAATGTGAAGTTATAATAATATAAACTTGTCATGAGACTAAATGTCTATATTTGTGTTATTGATGTGAAAAATGTAAAGGCGATGTTTTGAAAATCTTATTCTTTGATGAACAACACATATATTATTTATTTCAGATTACAGGAATACAATTTAGATATGCGAGTTAACAACGGATGTTTTTTTTTGGCTACAGTAAGTTTCAGAGCAGTGGCGGCCCAGTGGTATTGAGCCCCAACTTACGTACTGTAGGTCGCGGGTTCGACCTCAGGCAGGCGCTCTATTTTGTGTAATTTATTTCATCACTACTGCTCAAAAACGGTAAAGGAAACCATGGTGAAGTAACCGGTTTTAGAACCACCAAATTCGAACACAGACATCCACCAATCCGCACCACCTTCCTTCTCTCGGAGAGGAGACCTGTGTCCCTGCAGTGGTGAAACATACTGAAAATAGGTTTTGATGGAGGTATATGTTTTAATAGGAATGATTTATTATTATATTATTATAGGTGTCAGAAAATTATGAATATTTTGAGCCTAAGGACCTTCATTTACATCAAACAAATTAAATTACAACGGAATTATCAATTCATCCCTCTACTAGCAACTAGGAGTCGATTTCCCCAAGCTTTGGCTTAAATCGGGCGATCTTATATCCCAAATGCACTAATTACTCTGCACCCAGCACAAAATTTACCAAAGGTTATCCGTATCAGACACTAAAGACGTGTACACCCTATATGAGCTACTATACTATATGTGCTACCAAATGGCGGATAGACGTAGACGTTACTTTAAATTGGACAAATATGAAGGTTTCTTTGATAAAACATGTTATTTGATCCTATGTATGAAAGTAATGTTTGCCGAATGTCCGGCCCGACTCCGGCGGCACACGTCTGTGTGGCATGTAGCCCTATCTTGATGAAACCACACATTATCGATGTCATAATCTTCCTATATTTGCAACAAAGAATTGTTTAACTTTGCCTACTCCATTCACTGTAACTGATTTCTCAGCATCATTAAAGAAATGGTACTATGACGAAAATGTCTTAACGTAAATAATTTCGTTCCAAAAGTACAAACTAAATTGCATAAATACTAGCTGTGCCTCAGGGTTTCATCCGCCCTGCAATTTTATCTAAGCGAAATGACATTACCTACTTAATACTACCGTAACATCATCATCATCTCACTTCTTTATCATCCCCCGTCAAACTATAGTTTGATCCATTACAGCATTTAATCACAGATAATATATGTTAAAAATCACGTCGGTTTTGGAATGGCAAACAGTGCGTCTTTTCCGCAAAGAAGAGCTAATAAGAAAAGTATATAATAACAAGTACAAATCATCCCAAAAATAGACGTTGATGTACATCAATGCTTTTTAGAGACCTAAAAGGACGAACTTGTTTGATCACAATATATAGGAATATATATCATTAATAATTTGTTGCGCAGATATATTAATTTACAGAGATAACTTAAATTCTCTGAACCTGTTTTCATGAGTCAGCTTGACCACGGAGTCTATAAAACGATATTTTTATGATGAATTACTTTATAAAACTTAGTCTGTCGTAGTTTGCGATCAAACAGGGCATACTGTATGTACATCACAATCTAAAATGATCGTTTTTAATGTGTCAACCAGGTTCATGTGTTCACTGCCGAAAACATTCACATAAGAGATTAAATCCCATTTCTTCTATGGAACTTGACCTCACAAGACAAAATAAGATCTTTTTACACGTACTAACTCGTCACCCGAGTATACCGCCTAATCTATGACCTAACCATCGGATTCTGGTAACGAGTGTTTAACGTAAAACCAGAAAGATCATCACGCATGATTCATATAGTTTTCCAAGTATTATACCATATTTCAAATCAACTTTTAGTCATAATGTTCAATGTAATCCATAACAAAAGTTATTCACGGACATACTGGCATTGGAAATATTTGTTAGTCCTATTAGCGTGTATACCGAAGCATACTGCGTATACTTATGCGTCAATGCATCCAATTCTGGACATATTGGTTAGCATAATTTATGTACTTGAACGAGACATATAAAAGCTAAGAGTGCGTCGTTTAGATCATTTAAAAGAATTGTTACTATACAAGACTAACGTTACATTTGTCAAGTTGTAAATCAAGCCAAAATTAATATGGCGTCGCGGATTGTTTTACTCGTTATGGCAATTACCGCAATTATTAATGCCGCCCCTACAACTGAACCGACAGTGGAAACTACTACAGATATTGCTGTACCCTTATTGGAATACATCGAAGTTGTTGAGTTCGTGCCAGAAGTCGTCGACCTGATCACAGCAACAGAACAAAACGAACAATCTGCAACAGAAGAAACCACTCACAAAATAGCAAAGAGATCACTTCCCTTCAACCCTAATGGGCTATCAGATTTCGAAGGAGGTAAAAACGAAGAGTCTGATCTTGTAGGCAGAATACGGGTATTACCCTCGTGGGTTGGTAAATAAAATAGACATTAAATCATTCATGTTTTGCACTACTTTACTTTGTATTGCTATTTAAGTTTATTTTTGTAAATAAGTAAGTTTTTTTTTCTATAATGCTTAATGATTATTTCAATTATACCAAAGGACTATAATGAATGTTTCAATTTTATTTTACTTAACATACTTTTATTTTATTTATTGATGACGATAAATTATTAGCTCACACTACTTTGTTTCACAGGTTTTTACGTCAAAATTCGTAAAATCCAAAACATTTTCGAAGAACAACTTTTTCTTATTTAACCTTATATTTAGCTGTCATTACAATACAATACACAATTTCATTTCACGATTTCAAGCAATCCAATCATATCTCGTCTCGCTATGAAACAAAGTATTATGTTTTCTTGATTTTTAAAAAACTTTACAATTCTTCGTTTCATTCATTTTTTAATTTTAATTTTACAATACAATCCTTTAATTAAATTAACTTTACGCACGTTTAGTATAAAAAGTAAAATAAAAAGTATTCATAAGAAATATGTTGTTATTTTTATATTTAGATAATAAAAGTTGTATGAAGTAGAAAACGTTTTTTATTTGTTTAACTCATTATGTGAACTAAAGATTAAACTAGGAGACAAGACGAAATAGTCCAATGGACAGGGTATGTAAACAAACTATTAATTCTAGGAAGTATTGATATCAATCCATTGCCAACATGCTGCCTGATTTGTTGGCTACAGGGTGGCGATCCAACTAGGTGTCAAAACATGTAGTCAAATGTCACGTTATTCATCGCAGGAAGACAGAAGAGATTGATGCAGTCAGTGGCGGATCCAGGGTTGTGAAAGCAGTTGGGGCTGAGGATAGATTTCAGCATCGTAAAAAAAATGAAATTCGGAAACGGAGTGAAGGAGGTTAATTTCAGAAATTATTAGACCATATTAAGCTAAATGAAAAGATAACAAACAAGACCAATTTGTATTAATTATTTAAGTATATTAAAAGAAATGTGCAATAGTAACATAAAAGAATAAATCAAATTCAAATAATTTACAAATACATTTATAGATACCATTATATAAACGCTTTCGGCATGTACCATCTTTAAGAAAAAAACTAAATTACGTCACTGTTTTCTATTTCAATTATTGCGTCCACTCCGTTTGTTATAAAGAGTATATCTAAGGATATAACATTTCTTGATACTTTATCCGGGTCGTAGTCCACATGGATTACATAATCATTGGTATCTCTTATTTCGACGCCAGTTTTAAGTAATTCTGGACGTAGGAAGAGACCATCCAACAACCTTCCTAGTACCAAGTTAGCAGAGATTACAATGAGCAGAAAATGAACACGTCCCATTCTCAACCCGTTGTGTGTCGTGTCTCAAGCTGTTATCATGGAAAGTCGTGGTATTTATATTTTAGTGCAGTGTTGAATTTTGCGATTTAAGTTAATAACGTAAGTCATTATTTTGAGTAAATAAACGTCATTATGCATAGTATGTTTTGAACCAGTAGGACTGGATGGGGGGGGGGCGGTAATAGGCTCAAGCCCCCCGCTATTAAAGTTCTATTGACTGGCTCCTAAATAAAACTAACCATTAGGTTTTAAGAAGAAAGTAAGATTCCATAAATGTAAAATTCATTTACTTTTTTCATTTACATTTTACGATTATATTTTTATTAATTACATAATTGTCAACAAAAATGGTAAACATACAAAATCTTAACGCCATGGAAATATTCGTAGCATTTTTCATTAAATTAGAACCCATACTTACCCTTACTTACAATAAAGTAACATTTTTCTGTTCACATTACATGCATAACCTAAGGTATAAATAAAACTTTTGAAATGCATAACGTCAATAATTCACATTCGAATCTAAATTGTCTCGACAAATGGGTTAAGAATTCTAATAATAAATTAAAAAATAAATTTGGTAAATAATAATAATAAAACAGTGAAAGTTAAATTTAAATTAACTTGGATAAGTCCCATCCAAGTCTTACGATAAAATTTTTAAACAAAAACAGTCGTCGTTGAAATCGGTTTGACTTCAACAAAAAATATATATTCAAGAAAACAACATATACACATTGTAGTGTATTTGTTGTTTTCTTGAATATATATTTTTTATTATTTTTTATAACACCAATAACAGCGTAGTAAGTGGTGTATGCGTTTTAATTAATGTTTCGTGAAAATAATGCTTATTGTGAGACAACCATACAACATAGATATGTTCTCGCTGACTTTTATTTAGCTTTTTTAAACGTCTACAATTCTTTCATACTTCATTTTTATGTACAACTCAACTTTGTCATGTACGCATTATTAAGAATAACTCAAAAACTACTGTTGGTTTCGTGACCAATAAAAAGGGAATTTGGGATCGAAATCGGATCATAAATCTCAGAGTAATCGGTGTACATACATTAAAAACCTATCGAATTTGCTCCTTTTTGAAGTCGGTTAGTAAATAAACCAAAATGTAATAGATATTTCAATAACACCAAAAAACAAAAAGTAACATACTGTTTCTAACAATTTTTATATTCACTTAAGGAAATAAAACCAACACTTTATTTAAAACTAAAGTTACATACCTTTTTCCATTTTTTTTTTTTACCAAAGACCAACTAATTTAACTTTAATCAACGTATTTATTTAAAAGTAACATTGCCGAATCGGGTAACCGTAACCAAAACCTTTACTTATTTCACCCCTTATAACTTAAAATATATAAAACTCCTGACTTGTCTTTTTATGTTTTTTACAAGTAACTCCGGGACCAACTTAGTAATTGTTTTAATATACTTATAACTTTATGATTAAAAGAGCACCTAAAGTAAAATTGCGCACATACAATTACTAAGACAAATTAAGCTCAAAAGTCTCTTTACAAAATATGGAATGGATGGATGGATGGAAAATAACTATTTTGTTCGTTATAATATTAATATTATTAATTTGAATGTCAGTATATTTGTTTGTTATGCTTTCATGTGTTTTATATGCGAAATAAAGTAACAACAATTTTCACCGAGGAAGATCGTTTCTTACGAATGCGTGCGAAGCCGCGGGCAACGGCTAGTAGAGATTATATTTCTATATATATACTTCGCACACTTTGGTAATTACAGTAGTATAGTGTTCACATATCTTTATATATCTAAAGTTGTTAATACAAAACAATCAAATCAGTTGCAAGCGATGACTATCAAAAAACTGGACTCCTACTCTAGTGATATCCACAACGTCATTTTATCAGGAATGTTCTAACGGATTAGGTAACGTCTAGATCCTAAGAATATTTTAATATCACAAATTTATTTTCCTACGTAGTCATACAGTCTTACATTTTATTGCTACAAGAACGATCGAAATTGGCAAGAATATAATTCATATTAATAGGGCAAATAAAATAATTTCATAAGTTAAGGGCATAGCTGAGAACTACAACCACAATTGGTTGGTCAAAAGTTCTGCAATACAAGACAATACATAACATAGTTTTATCTTTACACTACAACACGTACTAAGCGTGCACAATGACATGATACTCAATTATACTAGGGTGGATTGCGACAAACTCGCCCACTTACGCCCTCGCAACGAACGACAAAGCTATGTCACCGACCAATTACAAATTTCGTCAGTTCATAATCGCACTATGCATGTTATAAACTGTCAGCAAATTGTGAAATGAACGAATTATACACATTTTGATTTATCATGTCTTCTCAATCTTCAAAATCGGTCAAGCCATGTAGGCTACAGGAGGTCACAATGGAACGGAAATACATACATAACCGCGTAAAATATTACCCTCCATCAGTCGGGCCTCAATCAAACGCCTACCCCGGCCTACGCTCAACATTACGTACATTAACTTATATGGAAAAAATAATTATATATTTACCTATTAAAATCATTTCTCATTCTCGAATTGAGCAATTACATAAAAATTACATAACATTGATTTTTATACAAATTTATTTAAAGTCGTCATTTATCTACTTACATATTAATATATTCCACTAATAATTAAAGATATAAATCGTTCCTTACAAAGTTTCTACTTAAGACATCATGCTCATTGAATGTCACGTCACTTCTGACATTACAGCTATAAATAGAACTGAACTCAGTGACAGAGAAAAAATGTTACCATGTCATGTTAATAATAGCTGATGTATACTACCCTATAGAACCTATGCGGAGTTTCGGATGAAGCCAGTATTTAGTTCGCTTGGTCTTCGAGTCGTAATCACAATCACGTCCACATCACTGTAGTTTTGTGGGTGGGGTTATCTTGTAGTCCTGAGTATCTTTGGGTGCCTAATCTATTGGCAAGTTAAAACGTAACATATTTACGTAAGGTTTAAAAAGTTAAAATTCAATTATTAGTCTAGACATTATTACTTATTCCATGAAAAGGCCATTTTTTCATAGAATCCATAAAGGTTATACACTATTACCACACACTTCCTAGTTTCTCAAAAATTCAACACTAATACGGACGCTATTGCAAATATCCACAAAAAATTCCATTGCTCCTGCCCAACTGTAAGAAAGAGGAACCGACAGAACGTGCAACGAAACAAGCTCACAGTCCGCTCCAGTACAAAATATTGCAATTACGATGGAACTTTTCTCCCATAGTGTGTACCCATCTTTATTTTTTTAGCATTATATGAAGTTCCTTTATCTTTTTTGAGTACCATCTATTTCTATAAAAATCTCTTTCGCATTAGTCTTCCGTAAATAGAGAGCAAAAACAGGCACGAATATTATTTAAAACACTACCATCACCAATGACGTTTTAAAAACGATTATCGACCATCACCATAAATGTCCTCACAATCGGAACCCAATGAACAGATGTCGGTATCGTCAAATTAAATAATTATATACACCGATCCTATATCATCTGGACAAGGGCAAGCAAATGAATATCATTGCTAGAAAATAAATAAGCCAGCGCTATTTAACGGGGCCGCCATTTTGTGTGGCCTCCACCCTGTGGCTGTTTAGACCCGATACCGCGTTTGTATCGGAGACGGCTGGCGTGGCTCTAGAGGACTCGGTGTACCAGCCGCACATTCTCTTCACGGCGTCCTCCCAGCAAGAGAAAATGTATTCGTACCTCTTCTTCACATGCGCTCGAGGTGTAAAAACCTTACCAATTTTTCGTAAAGATATAATCTCGTCCTTTGATTTGAATACACCTAAAATGGAATAAAGTAATTTAAATGTCGAATAGGCATGTATGTTGAGCTTTGAAATTTTAGTATGCACTTGATAGTGATTCTGTAATAATGGCTTAAATATAACAATTATAATTTATAGCATTTAAAATGGTAACGTATCTAATATTCTGACGTCACAACAATGATCCATTTACGTAAGGTGAACCGTTTATCTATAATAACAAAATGATAGAGGATTCTCAGGGTGAAGTTTGGCATAAAGATAGGTTAGATTTTGCCAACTGACATAACCTTATATGAGAAATCCATCAATTAACAAGTTAGTTCACAGTAAGTCACGTTTATTCCCGCATATTTGAAACATTATTTCTCAGGGCGAAACTATAGAGACTATTTGAATTCTACACGAACCGAAGGTTTTGATTATAATTGATACCTTGTAGATGTAGACGAAACCTTTAAAAAAGTCACTGCTACTTAATTATCTTGTAACTTGTACAACAACCATAGTCCATACCCAAGTGCAAGCCAACGATGTGCGCGCAGCCGAGCGAGGACATCTCCACCTGCACCGGTCTCTCCACCCTGAGCCCCGTCAGGTCCGACACCAGCTGGCCGATGAAGTCGTTGTTTGACACGCCGCCATCTAACCTGCGGATTAATATTACATTTTTATCTTGTTGCTGTAAGACTAAAAGGCTTACCAACTTGGACATCCATTGAGTGACCAACAAATCTCGCACGTTAGACCTTTACGCACGACGGCCTTTATGATAAGGTGGTTTGCAATAGTGGTAGATCCAATATAAGCAAGTGTACGAGTGGGCAGGTTCTTCCGGGGCAGGATGGATTACAATCACACAGAACAGCGCCATGGAGTAGAGGTATTTAAGCGTCAACCTATCATCAAATCCTTCCTCATCTCCTTTTCCTTCCCTACTCTTCCTTGCCTACTCTTCTAGCAAAGGCTTGCAACGTATGTGTAACTGTTGGCAGTTACAAACATCGATGGGTACCTGTGGTCATATTCCATGCGGAGACCCGCTAGTACGTTTGCCTATATCTACTATAAAAAGCAAAATTCGCAAAAATTGTATTCAATTTTTTTTGAATCAGTGGTGGATTCGGCATGCAATGAATAAATTTTACCTTATGCTATGGAACGTGTACGTGGTCTCGGAGCGTATGCAGTGGAAGAGCTGCACGGTGCGGAAGGCGACGGCTTCGAGCACAGCGCGCACGAGGTGCGCTTTGCTAGTGGACGGCTTGATACCCACGAACCCCGTAGCAACGGTGCCGTCATTGTACGGTGGCTGTGAACATAGGATAAAAATAAACTTAATGCTTCCTGATCGCATAAAAGGTGACTTGGAAACTTCATAGTTCCTATGCGGTGATAAATAATGACGTTAACGGCGACCAATCAACTACGATTTTTATATGGATGGATGAATGATCCTAATTTTATGGCTATTGGTCATTGGATGATTATATTAGACAAGTGGTTCCCAATGTTGATTGGGCTCCGACCGATCAAAACTTTCTAATCTTAGGATCCACCTTGGCTATCCGTGTACCGTGCTGTTTAAAGAAGGAAGCATTGTACAATTGAAGTAAACAATTTTTTTACACATATTAAAGCAAGAACATGGTAACTGTGCCGTGAACCAATATCAATACGTAAAACTTACACCTAATCCGCTGAAGGCCGGAATGAAGTACACGCCGTCTGTGTCTGGGACCGACGTTGCTATGCCGGCAGTGTCTGATGGGTTCTCGAACAGATCTGTAAGAATAATGTAACGATGTTTTGATTTTTAGATAGTTGAATAGTGAAGCGGTCACTTCTATATCTGGAGAACGAAAAAAAATCGTCATTGTCAAGGATTTTAATTGTAGAATTTATCAGGAAGGAACCATACTGTTAAATCATACAGTGATATGATGAAACTTATAGATTTTTGTAGATTACTTATTATGCAAATCATAATAATTTTCTTTTAAAAATAAAAAAAATATACACCTATACTCTGCGCCCATTTTATGACAGTAGCAGTGTCGTTATTAGCGCCCTCTGCAGAGAAGACCAGCTCCTTGTCCAGCCTCCAACCCACTACTGGGTACAACCCAGATACACTGGCGTGAGGAGTGGGCCCGGTGTTTATATTGAAGAAGGTCCCAGTTCCCATCGTTAGCTTCACCTCGCCCACTTCAAAGCAACACGAGCCCCACATTGAAGCGGTTTGGTCAGCTATCTGAAATAAGAAAGTGATAAAAACCAATGGCCCGACTGCCCCGAGACAAGAGTACGTTGGTGTGGAGGCAGCTCGTTGATAAGTCTCACTAACTTCATTTCAAGACAAGTACGACCTTCAGTAATGGAGTATCGAAGAAGAAGATAGCATATTGAAATGATTATAAAGGAATTCTGGGATCAGATAGATCCAGAATAGTGGGAGATCTAGCAGCAGCATGCTATTGCATGAGTCCTTACAAAACGTAATGCAATACTTATATTATAAACAGGTAAAAAGTTTGTGAGTTTGGATATTCGGGGTAATCACCGGTACTACTGATTCGGTTTTGAAAATTCTTACACTTAGCAAAGTATATTGTTCCTGAGTGCTATAGATAGTATAGTTTTTATGTACACCAATACCTCGCTTTGCGTCGTTTCGTTTTGCGTTTTATTCGAAGTTGCGTCGCTGCTTAATTTTTTCTAATTTTCACTGTGCGTCGTTAGATTTTCAAAGTTGTGTTGTTTTGGATTCGAGTCTTTAATTTTTTTCCCCTTAAATATGGCAACATGACCGACATAAATGAATTGCTAACCTCGCGCAACCAAGAATTCTCTAATAAAGAACTATTGCAACTGGAATTGCAATTTTCTAATGAAGAAGATGACAGAGACCGTTTAGAAATCTCCAAAGAACAAAATTTAACCTCTAAACAAATTTCTAAAGCGATGTGTTTGATTGACGAAGCTATGGAGATTTTTTTTAAAAACGATCCTGACAGCGGAAGGAGTTTAAAAGTGTCCCAGGCGGTAGTTACGAATATCAATTGCTACAAGGAAATGTATCTTACGTTGAAAAAAAAAGCTGTTCAACAAACATTGGACCAATTTTGTGTGAAAGAAAGCCGACCTACGAAAACAGCCACTATGCACTCATCAGACAGTGATTAATTTTAACTTTAACTTTCATAATTAAATGAATAAGTCGTTTATTTTGTTTAATTGAATACGTTTTTTGTATATTATTTTTGTTTGAAAATTTTTACTTTGTTCTATTTTATTTTTAAAAAGTAGTATTTTCGTAAGCCTGGAACCTATCTTTGATCATTAAATGGTTTGCTATAGAAAATCTATTTTCACTTTGCGTCGTTTGAATTTGCGTCGTGTTTTTTTTCGAACGTAACCCCGACGTAAAGCGAGGTATTGGTGTATATATAAAAGAAGAAACTGACTGATATATCAACGCACACCACAAACTACTAACCCTAACAACACCACACACACTAACCCTAGAGATTTGAAATTTGCAGAGATTTCTGTTATTACGTAGGCGGGCACTTTTTCAAAAAGTATTTTTCTATATTCCTCCTCTAAGGGTCTAAAGTAGGTTATGAGAGTTGGTATGTAGAAAATACATGTGCGAAGTCGGGACGGGTCGCTATATACATACTTCTGGTTTTGTCTCATAAGTGAGGTGCTGCAAACCTCATTTCCGTGCCTATCGCTATGGCTCTGTTCCTTAACCACTCCACCCATCTTTCATTCAAAGGGGTGGCTACGCAACTTTGCGCCGAAAGCATGGAAACCGATTTTATATGTATTTTTGTTTATCCTAATCGTCAGGCGAAAGTAATCTTATACTATATATGTATAGAATACTTACGCAACATCTAATCGGTATACTTTGTCCAAATATTTCAGGATCTGTACTGGTAAAGTGATCGCCCGCTGTGTCCACTACTTCTGGGAGGGCCGACATCGGGATGCCGAATATCGACATCGCCCAGCCCGCCCACTGCATCGTGAAGGGGTCGAAGAAGCCAGTCGCAGACGCGGACGAGACGTCCGACATGTGGAGTTTCTTACCTGAAAACAAACGGATGTTTATTCGGATAGTCGTTGTATCGTTTTTAAAGATATATTTTAATTATATAAAATACTAGTTGGTTACGCGAATGACTAACCTTTACGTATAATAAATGATAATATTAAAAGACTGTATTACAGCATAATTCATATTAAACTAAAGGTATCATCATCTCCCTGCTCTTTTCACACTCATATGGGGTCGGCACAGTATGAATATAGTCCGTACTGTATAGGTTGGCTACAGTTTTTACGGCCGGCCGCCTGCCTGACGCCAAACCTCCTTCGGAATTCAAGTAAAGGTATAACAATGATACTATAAAAAACTAAATAAAAAACATGCGAACTTGAAAACATGCTATAGTGAAATAAGTATTATATATATTAATTAAGATGAGAGAGATGTGCCGGGTTCGCGCCTAATGCAAATCCATGATCTCTGCATACAGGCGTGAGCGCATATTTTATGTATTTTTAAGTAATTGTCGTTATTCGTAGTCTATTAAATAAAATATACTTATTAAGTGTGCAAATTATTCAAATTAAACGAACATCTTAAAGTCAGTAACAATTACATCAAAAGATCACATACAGGACAAGCTAATAGTACAAGCGTATTAAAAATACCTGCTTTAGTATTATTCAAATGTATTCATGATTTTAAATTGGTTGTTTGAATATTAAAGTTGAGTGGGGAAAGGCCGCGGTATTCCACTTCAAAAGTGATAATCGTTTGAAGGTTTCGTACGCCGTGAGAAGATGACGTGGAAACAATAGCCATTAGGACGCCGCTTTAAAAGGTGTTTGTACGAAAGAAGGTCGGTTCGTATTGTAATTGTAACCAAATTCACAATATTTTTGACGTGTGCTTGAATAAATTTTGGTATTTATTGTTGTTTGATTAGTTGTCTTTCCTAAAAAAACGCTAACTATCGCAAAAAAACATATAACTAATTATTAGAGCTACATATTTTGAATTATAAACTACTGGTGCCTTAAAATTTTGTAACATGGCTCCATATTATGACATTATTGGCATACTACATACTTTTCCGAAAAACACGGCCTTACAAAAGACAACACAGAATCAGGTCTTTACATTTATAGTTAATTACCTATTTGGCGCGATCCTGGCACAACTCTCTCTCATCATCTACAATCTACATTCATATCCATACATCTGCGTAGATGTATGGATACGTGGTCGTTGGTTACAGGTACTCCCTACATCGCCTTTCACGTTCAATGTTAAGGGCGCGATCGCATTTTTTTTTTTGATGGATGGACCCGATCTAGTCAAAGATGCTGGAGTCCACTGGATAAGAGACATACTGGACAGTTGATTGAGGCAATTCATGTTGGGCTACGACCAGCATTGGACGTGTGATAAAGAAAAAAATACCTGTTAACTTGTATAGGAGCCAAGTGTCCAGTGTACCGAACATCGCCTCGCCGCTTTCCACTGCAGCCTTAAGTGCTGGAACATTATTCAAAGCCCAGAACAATCTTAGCGTAGTCTGAAATTACATATTTTAAAAGTTATTCAATACCAAGACAAATCGCCTCATGGTATAAAGGGAAACACAACGCACGATTCCTGGAATAAAATTTATTATAATACACCCATTGACAGTTTCTTATTAATAATAAAAAAATATATATTTCGAGTAATATAAGACTTAAAATGGTAACGAATACAAATATAGGCTGGTAACACCGCCTCCCATGATACCGGTACTAAAAGTATTTCATACCTTTTTTATATACAAGAGAAGGTAGCAAACGAAGAAGCGGTTCACCTGATATTAAGTGACCATTACCCATAGGCATCCCCAAGAAGCTGATGCGCTGCCTCCCTTAAATGGACAGAGAAGGGAAGGGAAAATATCACTACGTTTTGTTTATTGCACTATCAAAAGATACACTGAAGATTCAAGCTTCGAAGATCGTAAAAGGACCGGCCGACCGGCACACAGTTAGGACACCAGCGATCATTAAAGCAGTGAAGGGCGAATCCACGGGCGGGTATTTCAACAGAACTCTGCACCAGCTCATAGGGCACGAAGCAAGCAAAACTGGTTGGCTGCCCATGGAATCAACTTTATCGGGTATGAAGACTGGCCCTCTAGTAGTCCAGATTTAAACCCACTGGATACATGATATGGCAACATTTAGAGGAGAATGCTATAGCTCATCAGAATTTGGAGTCTCTTCGAACGTCTCTGGTTAAAGCAGCGGCAGAAATAAATATAAATATGGTGCGTGCTGCCATAGATGACTGGCCGCGTCGATTAAGGGTATGTATTCAAAATGGGGGAGGGCATTTTGAACTATGTAAATAAAATTGTATCTACATTTAATTACCTTTCATGCTGTATATAATTTCAGAATAATTAACAAAAAGTGTATCATTCATTGCATTAAAAGTTTGTGACAGAACTTATGACCCGACTAAATATACAAACCAAAAATATATTCTTAGAATCGGGTCTTAGTTCGGGAGCCCGAGTTATATTTTGCATTTGCTAGAGTTTTTTTTTTACTGATTACAACAAATATCACTTGAACTTTTCTCTTTCTTTTCTCACTTTTCATATTTCTCAGATATGATAAGTCTGATGAGAGAGAGTCGTTAAGGAGTTAAAGCGTAACAAACAAACAATTCACATTCGCGTATATTATAGTAATGAGCGTATGGTTATGTATATGTCAATGACATTGGCGAAAGTCTTCTCGTTGTGTGTGTTGGAAAAGAATCTTGTAGCAAATACTTTATTTTGATTCATATATATACATGGGGAAGAGGGTAAGACAGAAGCATAATAGATTTTGTAGTTGTGGATGAAAGAATGAAAAGCGGGTTAGTAGATACGAGGGTTTATTGGGGTTCCAACGTTGGAACTGACCATTATCTGTTGTTATGCCGGATCTAGGCTTTGTTCAGACGTTGGCGCCACCGAGCACCTGCATCTACTATCCCAGTAGAGCATATAAAAGTAGACTATTGCAAGATGATTGTGTGAAAAAAAAAATGTAAGTTGTTTGGAAGAAAAATTTTGCGAGTTAAATGAAAGGAATTTGAAAGAAATGGACGTTGAGAGTGCTTGGGCTAAAATAAAGAATGGAATAGTGGAAGCTGCCACCGAAGTATGTGGAATAAGCAAGAGGAAGGACGCAAGGAAAGCCAACACGGTGTGGTTGGATAGGGAAGTTCGAATGGAAGTGAATGCGAAGATAAAAGCTTGATGGCTTGATTTACGAATGTTGTTCGTGATGGGGACGTTCTGAATGACGAAGTAGCAATTCTGAAGAGATAGAAGGGATATTTTGAAAGTTTGTTTGAATGTGAGGACGCATCTGCATCAAAGACGGCAGATACTCATGAAGAAAAGGAGTTGGAAAGTGAGATAAGTTTGAATGAGATTGTGATTGCGATGAAAAGAATGAAATTGGGTAAAACACCCGGGTATGACAGGATTTCCCTTGAAATGCTGAGAGCTGGAGAAGGTTTAGTTGCAAGCCTGCTGTGGGTCTTTTTCAATATATGTTGGAGACATGGCCAAGTACCGAAAGATTGGTTTAAAGCCGTCATCTTCCCTTTATATAAAAAAGGGTCACGACAGGATTGTAAAAGTTACCGAGGAATCAGCCTTCTCAGCATTGTGGGAAAACTTTATGCTAAGGTACTGATTGAAAGAGTCATGAAAGAAACAAAAGAAAGAATGTGGGATGTGCAAGCAGGTTTTAGAAAAGGAATGGGTTGCATGGATCAGGTCTTTTCTTAACGTACTTAACGTACTGATCACAGAAAAGTTTTTGGCTCTAAACTTTGGTTAAAAGAGGTGATCTGTGGTCAACCTCGGTTGAGTTTGGATTGAACAGTGATCTAATACAAGCGTTACAGTCTCTTTATGAAAATTCTACTGCTTGTGTTAGGATTAACGGGGCCTACTCAGACTGGTTTAGCATCGATAAAGGTGTAAGACAGGGCTGTGTAGCATCCCCGTGGCTGTTCAATCTCTTTATGGATGATTGTTTGGAAGCTTTGAAAGACGAACAGTGTGGATTAAGAACGGGTGAGCTAGTTGTAAAATGTCTCTTATACGCCGATGACCAGGTCGTGTTTGGGTCATCGGCGGAGGACTTACAACTTATGCTGAATGTAGTGATTAATTCATTAGAAGGTAAAGGCATGAAGATGAATGTAGATAAGACGAAAGTAATGATGTTTGAAAGAGAACAGAGTAAGATAGTAATTGACATAAATATTAACGGTAAAGAAGTGGAATAGGTAGAAGAGTTCGTGTAGGTGGAGTGTATGTTTAGTAGAGATGGTAGACATGTTAAAGATTTTGAACGACGAGTGAAAGCAGGAAATAAAATGAATGAGGCTATATGGGGATAGAATGTGTCTATGAAACCTTGTCTGGCAATACACAATAACAGTATTGTACTAGTACTGTACTAGTACCCACTTTAATGTGTGGAAGTGAGAGCTGGGTTTGGCAGGAAAAGCATGCTAGTAGAGTTAATGCCGTTGAGAGGCGATCCTTAAGAAGTATGTTAGGCGTGACATTAAATGATAGGATTAAAAATAGCATTATAAGGGACGAATGTGACTTAAAAGTGGATGTTGTTACAAAAATTGAGAAATGTAAAAAGTATGCTTCGGTGGTTCGGGCATGTTGAAAGGATGAATGAATAGAGAATATCGAAACAAATTTATGTAGCAAAAGTGAGTGGCAGTGTTGGTAGGCGACGCCCTAGGAGAACTTATATCGATTAGATTAGTGGCTTACTAAAAAGGGGCGATATAAGTAGCACCATTACCGACGAGCATGTATGCGTAGATGTATGAATGTAGAAGAAGCGAGAGAGGTGTGCCAGGTTCGCGCCAAATGGAAATCCATGATCTCTGCCTACCCCTCTGAGGCAGGCGTGAGCGCATATTTATTTATTTATAATAGTAATAATCACTTCTTCAGACGATTTTTTTATTTAGAATTTTAAACAATACATTTAAGATCATTTATTTCTTGGTTGAGTAAAACGCAATAATCTTTTGATTTCGATTTGCAACTTAGACAATACGTACGTGATATTTGTCTTACTACAAATATTTGTGTTCGGCTCTCGGCGGTTCGGGTCTTCGGGCATAAGACAAACTTAACGCTATTACATATGTGCCCTAATAAGCTTGGTAGAACCCTACGCGTGCACAACAACATGTGAGCATTCATATCGCACTCCGAGTGTTTAAATTTATTCAATGATCATTTTTAATCCGAGTATGAACCAAGCGCAAATGTTTCTTGTTTTTTTTTTGCATTAAATGAATAATTTTCAACAAACTTTTATTCGGCCTACATTACCGCTCACAAACATACTAAGGTTATGACGCAGAGGCATTTAAAGTGCGTCGTTAGTTAACGTTTAAAGGAAACATAATGTGCATAAAAAAAAACAAGTTAAATACAATGAAACGAACGTCAAGGACCGCAGTGAACTGGTTCCTATTCAAATGTACGCTTTTAACATGTCGGAAATTGTTTGGCGACGCATTTTGCTTTTAATTACAAAATAAATTCACTCTTACCGTCTCCTACCCACACATTCACGTACTGTAATCGTCGAAAAATTGAATTATTGAAACGCTACAAAATGTCTAAGTTAGTTATAATACACATAATATTAAATCGTACAATTCAAATGATCCACAGATTTTACGCATACTATTGTATGCTTATATGTATGTAGTTTAATTTTATTAAATTAAGTACATGCTCCAATTGTGTTAATATTCAAAATGAACCGAACTTGATCTAACATGTGACAGTGGAACACATAGCATATCATTATCTAACATTGGTCAACAAAAACACTTTTTGCATGTAACATGAAAACTTTTGTCTAATTATGTTTAGGGCAAGGTTAACGATAATAGATATAAAAGTGAATGTTTCAACTACGAACAGTTTTTTTGTAATTTGATTTTATTAAATTTGAGATATTTTTTTTTAATTTTAATAAAAACATTAAGGTATTCTCTTAAATTACAAGGCTTAAATTTTCGGGAAATAAGTACATATATGTGAATATAGAAAATTTATTTTCAACGACATATACAAGCCGAAAGCTTTATAAATAGATAACAGCTCCGCAATAATACTTTTACAGTTACTCGACCGGTTAGTTTCCTAGAAAAATTGTGGTTACTTCTATGAAAGATTCCCAAGCTGATTTTAACAAATTACTACGCCTTTCTTTAAATATTTCATCTTCTATCAATTGCCTGATTTGAGGGCCAACAAATATTATTCTCTTGTTTTTCATGAGCCCAATTTTATGTGTAAGGCTAGGTCCGCACTATTACGGCGACAGCAACGCGGCGACGATGTGAAAAAATAGAATAAACGACAAATCAAACTATTTTTAACCGACTTCAAAAGGAGGAGGTTATCAATTCGTGTGTATGTTTTTTTTAAGTTTGTTTCCCTCAGAACTCCGCTCCTGGTGAACCGATCTCGATGATTCTTTTTTTGTTCGAGAGCTAATGCTTGTCGATTGGTCCCATTTTTTTTAGTCAAGCTCCAATCGGTAGTTTCTGAGTTATTTTTAAATATGACAACGTTGAATTTTACTTTCTTGGCTTACGTAGGCTAAACTATACACGTACATTAAAATGATGTATGAAATAATTGTAGCTCTTTATATAAGCTAAATAAAAGTCCGCGATGACATATATCTGTCTTCTATAGACACAAGATACCTAAGATAAAAATGGTTTTTGTGAGTTGTCTCACAACTCACAAAAACCATTTTTGTCTTAGGAAATATTAATTAAAACGCACTCGATACTTACTACGCGATTATTCGTGTACAGTATCCGATCGCCACCAAACACAGCTGACACCGACTCCAAAAAGAAATATGATTAAGAATTGATTCTTATGTTTAATTGCGTAAAATTATTTTATACTTTTAAGTGCATTTCTTGTTTTTGAATATAGTTTTTTTGAAGTCGGTTTTGTTTTTGTTTTGTTTACGTCGTGTCTCCTTCGCAACTCTTCGGTCAAATGTGTCCCGCTATTTCGCGCATACATCACTGCATATTTGGTTGCAAATCGTGACAAATCGCTGTCGCACCGCTGCTTGTCGTACGAATTAAAGTGTCGTCGCGGTTTCACTAAATAATTTTATTTAATACCCTCATTACTTGTAGAACATTTGAAATTGATTTACAAAATGAACAAAGAAATTTTGCTTGCTGTTTTTGCAGTGCGGCCACAGACATATGTTTATACGAGCTTGTTTTCACGAAATAATTACACATATTTTTACATCAGGTGGGATTATGGTCAAGCGCTAGTTTATTTTTTATACTCCTACATCGTCACCGCAGCAAAGTCGCTCGTCGAATCTAGCGCAGCCAAGATTTTTTCGTATGAAGACCACACGAATTCTTGCATAGGCCCAGCGACTTTTCTTAGCATATTCAAGCGTCGTTATTATATATTAAAACAAAGGTAGCTAGGACACAATTCAAAGAATTGTAGCTGACTAGGATACATTACCAAACCATCAGATTGTGTTATGACAATTTTATTATCATTGACGTCTCATTTATAATTGTTACATTATATTAAAAAATTACCTGATTGTTTGAGAACTTGAAAACGCTACCCGCTTTAAATCGCTTACTCCTTGATATCATATGTAATATGTACGCTCCTAATTTTATCACCTAAAATAAAAATATAATATTAAAATACATGTTATTACACAATAGTTATCTATTATAATGTATGTTAATTATATTTACTAACATTCAACTAATATGAAACTTTTACTTAAGAATGTATTCTCGGATGGGAAAAAACATTCTAGCACTTGCAGACATACGTCAAAGAAGTTTGTTTTCTGTGATTTTGTCACTTTACGCCTTATACCCAGTATT
The DNA here is from genome assembly GCA_000931545.1 of Papilio glaucus. Lineage (NCBI taxonomy): Eukaryota > Metazoa > Arthropoda > Insecta > Lepidoptera > Papilionidae > Papilio > Papilio glaucus. The sequence goes on from JWHW01027314.1 coordinate 135,711, forward strand.
CCAAAACTACTTCTTAATACAAGTAATTTACATTTTTATACTTTCAGTAATAAATAAAATTAATAATCCCAAATTATCTTGTCTTTATTTTTTATCTTTTGCCCCAAATAATCGTAAAAAAGGGGGACCGGATAGTAGTTTTTTTAATGGAAAACGAGCAAGCGTTCCACCTGGTATTAAGTGACCGCTACCCATAGGCAACATGAGTTGCAGATGCGTTGCCTACCTTTAATGGACAGGGGGGATAAACAGAAGAAAGGTTATTCTGTATTCCTATTTATCCCAATCAAATCATCTTCATCCTATCCTTTCGTTATTAATAAAGAATAAGGGCTCTGGCACCTCACTCATCGGACAAGACGCAGAAAACTTGTACTTCACGCCTGTTTTCAGTTAAGTATTTGAGCGGTCGAGCCGGGCCATTCGTGCAACGGATGTTATTGTTGCGGGCTCAACCGCTGTCAAATAGTAACGCCATTTTTACACATAACAGTATTCGCTGAATCGGTGACAGGCTAGTCGGGCCAACATTCAATGGCTGGATATTGCGCCGTGGGATTACTATACATTCCAAACACATTAAAACGCACATTATTTAAAACCAATTGATTTTAATCGAGCCGGCATTGGAAATTTGTAAATGAGATTGCAAAAGACAACGAAGGGAATTAAATCGTTAGTTAAAAATCAAAAATTGTTAAACTCTTATTTGTTACATTACTTTCCGATCGCCCTAATATTTCCCGAGAAGTTAGATCTGTCCAAACCTTCCATGTGTATGAATTGTTCCATTCCTTGACTAATTTGTCAGCCCGTATGTCCTTCCACGTGCAAAACCTGTGGAACGGTCGTCCAGTTTTACGCGACCACGTGATGAACGTACTGCGCTGTGTGGAAATGCCCATTGCTGTGATTTGACCCGCGGATAGACCAGTATCTGGTAAGAAAACAGGCATAATAATTATGCGGGCGTGGTAACAAGGCGGGAAATATAGTCCAGCTATAACCCACTTCCTCGCGTACGCTATAGTACCTACAGCGAGCTAGAACGCTATATTAAGTTACACTAGTTGCAAACACCTGGTTCACTCGATTTATTGTTTTTGTATCCTAAATATATAATCATTGATATCATATTCTCGAAAAATATATTTTCGTATCTTCACACATCAACCGTAGGGGTGTTGATGGGTGTTCCGCCCCACATGCACCAACATTTTGACACATGGGAACATTGAATCTACAACCCACAGTCAGTGTAGCTCTGGGATGTGTAGTTTTGACTGAAAAGTGAAATATAGGGAAGCACACATCTATTCATTTTATTTCATTTTGCTTTTCAATGATTTTTAATTTGATATAATTTTACTCTTCCCTTGTCATCATACTCAAGTCTCATGTTATCATTCACGAGTATGTAGTCATAACAACATTATTGTAACAGATATAACAAAACCCAACCCTGTGTTTTTTTATAGAACAAGATTGCAAATGCACAAGCTAGTCACTTGATGTCAAAGAAGTCACAGATGTATTGCCTATCTTTGGACGGACGTGAGCTATTCATATCCTCTTTGTCCAATCCTCTTCCCCTTCCCATATTATCCTTATTAGGAAAAGATGGAAAAGATACTGAAATTGGGCCTCTGGCACCTCACCCATCAGACGGAATGCAGAAGCATACTACTAATTCACACTGGTCTTTTGTGAGGTCATGGTATTTCACCCGTTTTAAGAAGAATAAATCAAAATTCTTTATAACCTTAATATACGCAAATCACACAAATGTCATTGTACAAGCAGGATAACTCATAATTTTATATGTGTGTGTGGACAAGTGTGACAAGGATATGTCAGTACTGGGCTTGTGAAAAAAATTACATGATGAAATATTTACTCCGGCAAAACCAACATGGTAAGTAACCTTTGACAACCTAACGGTTGTAAGGAGCAGCAGAAGACAGCTACTTGCATGTTAGATGTACAGAGGCCATTAGGTATACATGTGACTTTAAGGCATGAGATTGAGGCATTGTATAGGTGAGGTACATAAAATTTTCTTTTTCAATTTTTCTCAGAAAGTGCTTGTTCTCAAAGTCAATTGTCAATGAAAATAAGGATGACTGATTGAAAGGGGGACTTCCTATCTTCTGCNTCCCTGAAAGCCTGTCCCTGAATTTAATACTTTTACCTAAAAAAATTGAATATATCAATCTCATAAATTTCATGCAGGTAGAACATACCTTGTAAACATTTCTTCACTACTTCGATAATAGATACCCATAGTTCGTCAGGATCTATTTCTACAAACCCTGGTTTTGGGTAATGCAATACTACCTGAAAATGAGCAAAATTTAAATATATGCTCTAAAATTCGGGTGAAAAATAAAGAAATATCTGACTTATTTTCTATGTTATTATTGCAATTGATATAATTCTTAATATGAATAAAGGGACAATCTTGTTTTAAAAATGTGTAATATAAATAAATACCTGACTAAAGGCATTGCCTACGACCTCAGTCCTAGAATTATATATCACAGATCGGATAGTACTTGTACCAATGTCTAATGATAAAATATATACTTCCTCCATTATTCTTCCTCAAGTAATTAACAATATTAGAACACAGTCACTTAAATATGCGAAAGCAAAATTCAACTGGAACTTAGGTATATAGGAAAACTGAGGAAAACTTTCAAATTTCTGTTGTGACACATGACAGACAGCATGACATTGGAAACCTAGTGACACTGACAGTTGAAATGAAAAATAACAACACGCTCGTGTCGCAAACCCGCAGCATTTCGATAAAAATAAATTTTCGCTTTGTCCTTTTCTAAGACAGTTATTTGTCGTTTTAGTTTTAATTTATTTAAACTCCTTTTAGATATAAAAGTATAATTTCGCTATCGCTTATATTTCCTCTGGGGTAATTAATCTTGATATCGAAAGAGAAAGGAAAACATAGAAGGATGAATTACCAATAACAAAAAATATTACACTTAGTCTGTATAAGTCTGTACTGAAGTTTTCTAATGGCAATCATTAGCTACTATCTGACAGACAAGCGCGTTTTGTATTACGATTAAAGAAAATTGTGATGTAAAATAGAGAATAATAAATGTTTGTTGACCGTCATGGCGAATCCTCGAAAATTTAGTGAAAAGATTGCTCTTCATAATCAAAAGCAGGCAGAAGAAACAGCTGCTTTTGAAAAAATTATGCGTGAAGTTTCCGATGCAACCAATAAGGTATGTCGCCTATTTACTCAGGCAAATACTTCCTGGCCGTCAAATGTGCGAGCAGACGTAAACAATAATCATTACAATATGACTATTGCGACTCAATAATTAATTAATGTTTAATTCTAACTAAATGTAAACGCTGAACAATAATTGATAATGATGTGTTGCCCACAGTTTGTATTATAAATCATTAGCTATTGTCATTTTCAACAAGCTCTAAACAATTTATTTGAATTAAACAATTCACAAACTAACTACTTGATAATGGTTACGAAACCTAAACTGTGGCATGGGTTTCCATGCCTATAAAAAATAATTGTCAACTATATGTGTGTTTCAACTTTTCAAAATTATTTTATATAAATCATAATAAATAACATTATGATGTTACAATTAAATTACCATACCATGAAACCTTTGTAAATCATTTCATAACTTAATGCTAAATATGCTTGTTAATACATGGGGTAAGAAAATTTAACAACAAAAAATGTGATGAAAAGATGAAAGAAATTACATGTTAAACTCAGACCGGGATGTTGAAGCGCCATGGTTGCAGGTCAATTCAAGTAGCCGACGAGCAAGAGTTGTACCCCCACCAGAACCGGTAGAAAATGTTGACACAACACTAAAGCCTACTCAACAGACTCTTGGCACATATAGAAGCGGATCCCTCCCTAATGTGGCAACACCACTACCACCAACCACTGAACCAGAAAATACAAAGGTTCCGCTTTGGAATCAACTTGTTACAATCCCTTGTATTTGTTGTAGAAGTTGCTGTATTCATTCTTTTGTACACATGTGTGTTTACAGTGGATGCTAGAACTTTTCTGTTATCCAATTTGATTTATTTCAGTTTTTTTTTATAATTATACTAAAATTTTAAATTTACAAAACCTTAATTTCATCTATAGAACTTAATTTATAATTCATGCTGTTAATATAATTCTGCTGTTGCCTTGATAATTTGTTGAACAGAAAGCTAAAATGAATTTGTATTTACTTTGTAACATGTGCGCTACAAGATTTTTTTTTGTGCTGGCTAGCATACTCATCTGTTCATTCTATAAACAAATTAATGTTAGCCTTTACTATAATATCATACAAATCACTTAGTTGTACTTGTAATGTTTATAAAAACTATTATTTTTAGTTTATAGCAATATATTATTAAGTAGTTCATTGTCATTTGTCATTTATTTCAAAATAGCATGATGCCCTTTGTTTTTATTATTTAATAGTTGCCATTATATTAAGAAATTGCCTAATTTTACCTTTTTAACTATATTTTTAAAAGTAGCAACTATGTGTTGCATTTTTTTAATTAGGAGCATGATGGTATTCATTTATGTTTTTATGTACTCCATTTTTCACTTAAATGTATTGTTAAATATATAAAAAAATGTGCAATAGTATTTTTAGTGTTTGAGTCAATTAAGTTGGTTAATTTACTACATAGTATTTTAAGCTAATTTAAAATAATGGAATACAATTTGAATGAATTCTCCATTTAATGAAGCTTATTATGACCTACAGTTAGATAATTTAATACAATGATTTAATGTTCCCTTATTCATTTGCAAACCCACTTTAAAAGAAATAAAACAGATTTATTTAATTTTTTTTCAGCCTGAGGAAACTACAATAGCAACCCAGTATGGGATGAGTGGAGGACGGAGTGGGGGTACTTCGCCATCTCGGATGCCTGTACAAAGGGGCAGGGCCTCATCTTCCGTTGGTCCCATGAGGAGACCCGCCGATCGAAAACATGACACTAGCCCTTACGGGAGCACCGTCTATTTGAGGTAAATGTGACACATCAAGTTACTTAAAGGCACATTGTTGATTCATTCTAGGAAAACTCATTCATAATTTATAAATTTATTGTTTGTGCATCATGACTATATGAACAGGAAATATTTTGCATTAGCTTTGGGTTGGCTTATTGTGTTGGCTTCAGTACTGTGATTTAAAAATTTCTTTGTTATATGTTTTAAACAAATGTTGATTTTTTTTCATTATACATTGTAACTATATTAATAACTAGCTGTGCCCCACGGTTTTACCTGACAGACAGACAGACTTAGGAGAATGTACATTTTTTTAGAGATAAAAAATGCTATTAAATAGAAGTGTATTCAATAAAATATAAATTAATAAATTGTTTACGGATTGTATTAATTTTAAATTGTACCCAATTATTGAGTCAATCGCAAATGCATTGCTTAAATTAATAAAATAATATTTATTTTATTCATTCTAGCAATTTTTATGGTTTAAAATTCATGCAATCTGTAAATGATTGATTGATTTATATTTTATTCAATATACTTTTATTAAATGGCATTTTTGTCTCTAAAAAATGCACATTCCCGTCTAAACATTTCACCACTACATTTTTCATCTATAAAGAAATATGAGAAATATAAGCAAATAGATTCGGTGTTTATTAATTATAAATAAATAGCAAGTGATTATTTATTTCTTTTTGTCCATCCTTGTTGGACCAACCTTAGCATATGTCCAGAAATTTATATTTTATGGCTAACAATGACTATCATCTATTGCTTCTCAAAGTTGACCAGGCTCCGACACATCAAACAAAATGCTCCAACCTTGCTTGTCTTTCTTAGAAAAATGGGTGGACGTACACACAAAATATGTCTTAATGGCGCCACTACCACCCGGTCTTGCTTTCTACACTACACACACGATTGATTGCTTCCTACACATTGCGACCCACTAAATATTAGCCCCATAGTTTGCATATCTCTGTACTTCCATGTTAATATTACAGTCCACCGCCGGACAGCAGCTGGCGTCGCACCAACTCCGACTCGGCGCTGCACCAGTCGTGCGGCGAGCAGCAGCAGCCCGCGCCGCCACTGTCGCCGCACCACCCCCTGCACTCGCACGCACATCCACACCTGCACCCGCACCAGAATCATCGCAGAGGTATGTGTGTACACAACTTTACTTTGTAACATTTGTCGAGCTTCACAGCAGAAGCAATTGTTGCTCGACTCCAACAGTTGAATTGAGCGATTACTACAATCTTAAAGATTAAAAATTTATAGTATTAAAAACTAACTCTCTTTTTTTATTTAAATCGTAACACCTAGATGGCGTAGTTTTCAATAAAAAAATCGCAAATCCTGAAGATCCTGGTAAGAATAATGGTTCAAAGTATTTAAATTATTGTATTGTCACCGGTTCTTAATAATTATGCGATGTTTCAAATGAATCCGACGGTTCAAATCACGTTCAAGGATTCCGTTACATACAAACATACATACACACCCAATTAATAAAAGCGTTTTAAAAAGAGACACACTGCATACAGATTACTAGCTATTTAATAAAGGCACTATTTCAGCCTTTTTCGTCGTCTATTAACAGTGGTAGAGCAAGTAGCAGCATCTACAACGGTTGCATTAATGCGCCGTCTTGAGCAAGACGAGTTTGAAGACCTCACAGAACACATGCGTGAAATAGGGGTAGTTTTATTTTATATTTCCCTTCTTTTCCTGGCTAGTAGATTATTGGAATATTAAGAAGTACCTCATGGTATTAGGCAACCTCGTAATATTCTGTGTTTACAATTTCACTTCTTAAATAATCTATATGCTGATGTTGGAGAGAACAAAAATTCTGTGTAAAATAAAAAAAGCTAGGTTCACCTGTAAATTGCCAAACAAATTTATGTAACAAAAGTGAGTGGCAGTGTTGGTAGGTGACGTCCTAGGAGAACTTATATCTATGACATTAGTGGCTTACTATAAAAGGGCGATATAAGGAGCACCCATAACCGACGAGTATGTATGAATGTAGAAGAAGCGCGAGAGATGTGCCAGGATCGCGCCAAATGGAATGCCAATTCTTAGTTTTTTAATTTTAATGAAATTTTTTAGAACATTCGTTTTTTATTACCAATTGAAAAGTAAATAGTTCATAAATACTCAAAATTCAGGTAAATCATGGTAGCATATTTTGAGTTAGGTTGATTTTAACAATAAAAAAATACATTTCAGCACCAGATATCCACCTAGATGTGCTGGCAACACTAGGAATGAATCCCACAA
>JWHW01027314.1:148962-159815 GCA_000931545.1 Papilio glaucus
TGCTATAATAAATATATGTGTATAATTATCAAACATTTTATCACTCAAGAGTACCTAAACAGTAACGGCCGTGTTGATTCTACTTAGACGGCGGCACTTATAGTATCTGAAAATGTTAAATTGAATTGCTGAACGATATCATTCACTCATCGGAAATGAGCAGGAAATTGGAATAACTATAAATTATTATTATTTATTTTAAATGCAATATATCTATGATACATAAAATGTTCATATAAAAATATTACTAGTTAGTTAATTAACATTTTATATACATATATCTACAGTCGTCATATTCGTTTCACCCAATAGTCGTCCACACATATATACATGGTGAACGAACGAGAAATATCCGAAAATTTTACATTAAACACTCCATACAGTTTATTTCTTAGTAAGCACAAAATTTTGTATTCAAAACAGATGTTCCAAGTGACGTTCTCGTTGTGCTATACAATTACAAGCTCTATTTACAGATTCTAAATAAACTTTCCGTAAATTCATCAATATCATATCATACATAATTATAAAATGATAAGGGTAAAATGAGTAGGTACTATTCTACTTAAAATAAGGAAACTAAAACCTTTCTACTATTTCATAATAAATGTATGGGAGTGTTTAATGTATTTTTTTGGATATTTCTCGTTCTATTTTTAAAAAGTTATTATTGTCATTTTACTCATTAGGTAAAGTACTTTCGATGTCAGTTTAAAGTTTTTTGATATCTGTAATAGTAACGGAATAATCGCCTGTGCACACTTAACGAATACACCCGGTATATACTATAACTTATCCAAAAGCTTTACATTTGGTTAGTTATGTTACCTAGCTCAGTGTATCTTAAAGTGTGGTAAGGGCACGACGTTTTTTGTGAGTGCGGACGACGCACGTTAAAAGCGATTAGGACACCTAGCGAACACAAGACCGTTGACGCGCAGATAACCAGCAGAGGGCGCTCGCACAAAAAACGTCGTGTGCTAGGGCTCTCAAGTTAAAAGTCATATAATGCACTTCGTATGATATAATATATATTATACAAAATATTCAGATAATATACACTGTACGCGGTGTACATTCTACAAATCGTTATTTACATTTATCATTACATATTTAAATGTGTAGGATGTGCAATAACTGTATGTAATGTGTACGTAAACATGTGTGACGTTGTTCGGTTGGTGTTGACAAGGAGTGGGCGCAGCTGGTGCAGAGCCTGGTGGAGTCGGGCTGGACCGCGCACGTACAAGTATCGGACAATGTACGCGCACCTACATTTCCCACCTCGTACCGTCTAGTGTTTGTCATGCTACCACGTGCTACCTCTACCTCTACCTCTAACAGATAGCTGTGACTTCTTACAAGATTTATATAAACATATACAATGTATATATGAAATTATAGGATACAAACTATATTTTTTCTTGTACTTACTTTGATTTTTTTAATTACGTATGGTGTGGAATCAAAGAGAACATAGAATATTTCGTTAAGAGGATAATGTATTCTCGGAGATTTTTAAAAACAAAATATGTATTTTGTTTTAAAATCTGGGAATAATAAACTCACTACGACATATGCCATTTAAATTGGTACGCAGTAATATTTGGACTTATTCGAAGACAGAAAGGCGCTGCAGTGGTACTACTGCTTTGTTCTGTGGGTAGAGAGCTACCGGCTAATCCAGTCATCCTCCGGAGTACTAGATAAAAGCACATATACTAGAACTAAAGATCAATTACCACAAAAACAACACGGTTCCTGTATTTGTTGTGGGCAATAAATCAAATCCTTGGATGCAAAGGTGTTGTCCATTTAACCTTTTTTATGGAATTAAAAGTCCGATCGAATATTTACTTTGAATCTCCGGAGCCTATATATTTATAGCAAAGGTGTTTGATTTTTAACTAAAGATTTGATCATTATGGATTTACCAATTGACAGTACTACATACTAATCGCCGTACATCGGGTAAATCGACTCGTTGAAAAAACTATTTCACAATTTGATAAAATTTTATCTTACATATGTAATTTTATACTTGATCACTGACGTGGACCAAGTAACTAATCAAAGTAGGAAACGCCATAGTAATTTTTTTTGTATTTCATGAATTTAAATACAAATCTTTTTAAATTTGTTTTATTTATTGATTTAAAGATTCTGAATCCGCGAAACGATACCAAATGTAGAGGTAGCATAATAAGATAGACGCACGTACAATTTATGATTCATTTTGCGCACTCTATTGCGACACCGAGGACATTCTCTTTAATAACTCGGCAAAGGACATGAACATTGACTTTAAATTCACTTGTAATCTGTAATTTTTTAATTTGTGTTCATCTCCTTCCATCTTAAATGGTATTACGATCATGTTGTAATTTATTATCTGTCAAGTAGTGCCATTTAAGATGCTTCAGTATTTGAATATTATTTTTAATTGATAAAAGGCTTTTCGCTCAGTTTCAGATTATTAGCATGATGAACAGTTTGTTATCTTCTTTTAGTAATAAGAATTGTTTTAGTTAATTTATTATCAAATTACACTAAGAATTATATTTTGTCTAGAATATTTAGTACTGTTAGCACTCAAACTTGAGTACCTTAAACCGCATGTAGTTATTTAATCTTCATTGATTATATTGCGCATGCCCTTTGCATTTATTAAATTAAAATTTAATCGTTTTTATACCTTATTTATAATTGTTTTACATAGGTTGATTGAAAATTATACATGTTACAAAATAATATGCCCGTTTTGTTGCCACGATACATAAAATGCCCTTAGGAAGTTAAAATAATCCATACAAGGACATATAGGTGTTAAATTACGAATGGATTTCATCTGGTAATTTATTATACACACTTATAATTTAGATTTTTGAAGTTGTCAAAACAGATCTATTATTTTGTGACAAGTCTAATGATATTCTAATGACCTTATTTTTTTTATAATTAGATAAAAGTTAATTGATATTATGTCACTTTACTCCCTTCCGCTTACATATAATCTGCGCTTCCCTTTCTGCTATTCTAGTGTTGTCAATGTAAAGAGTAATCTTTTTTATATTTCTGGCTTCTTGTTAAACGCGATTATAAAATAATCTAATTTATTTGTAATGTGCTTTTGCAGTTAGACCCCCCCACGTCGAGTTATAACACGAGTTACATCAACCATAGTTCACCGCACTCGCCGCAGACGACGAATTCACAACTCACATATTCACAGGTATGTTTCTTTCAATCTAACGAGGCTAGAATAAAATTAATAAAGCTGTCGCTATTATAGCTTTACCATTAATCGGTTTTTAACCTATTCAGCTAATCTTGATGTAAAGGGAAACGTAAGTACTCACAGTGCGCCCGCCGTGTTTGTGTGCCCGCGGCTTCAGTAGGATGCAGATGTGTATGTAAAGAATTAAATTATTTTCACGGCGCGGTTTAAGTCCGCAACGTGTGCGATTGCTTGTGGCTCGGCGGGCGGAAAATAGCACGGTTCGCGATCGCACTAATCGCATAGAACTCTGATTTCGTGAGTTTAGAAATAAATCTGACATCTTTAGCTCTTGTTATTATGGACGATGCAACGGCGGTCAAATTACTTCTGATGACTCGCTTGTTCGTTTGCCTACTATAAAAGAACCGTTTCCTGCTTTATTTTATCGATATTCAGTGTAAAATTCAGTTTCGATACCCAAGCCAGGCAGTTATTGCACTCTGAGTGTCACTAGACTGGATCCCTCGTCAGGCAGACGGCCGGCTGTTAAGACTGTAGCCAAATCCTATACAGTATAGACTCTATGCTATGTATATATCTATACTCTAGACTATGGTCATACTAAGCCGAACCCACATACGTCGGAAAAGGGCAGGGAGGTGACGATGACTGCGAGACTCTATAGTAATATTAAATGTGTGTGTTGATTTTGTCTGTAATGCAGGCGCATATACAGCACGCGCAACATGTCCACCACGCGCAGCACGTGCAGCACGAGCCGCGGCGCGCGCGCGACCCGGTACCGGGTGGCGGCGGCTACCCCGCACTGCCGCTCGCATCGCCCCCTCTTCCCACCGCGCCCGGCACACCCGCAACGCCCGCCAGCATACCCGACATCATACTCACAGGTGAACTACGAGATTCTACCTCGACTGCTGAGGCACCGGGATAGCGGTCCCTCAATCTCCGCAGATCATCAACGCGATGTCAAGATTGACTTCTTCTCCATTCCTCTTGGTTTACCGTAGGTAACCAGCTTACGACAAAGCTAGAACCCTGTCGAAGGTGATCGATTCTCTCCAAGGCACCTGAATTCACTCACTATCTATCAATTTTGTCACCATTGCTACCTATAGACTTCCGTAACAATGGAATTACTTGCAATTGCTATGCCAGCCTTTATCTAGGGAAGAGGAGAGACGTGGACAAAGAAAAATGGAGGAGGAAAAAAGAAAGGAAGGTCTAAGGTTCAGGCAAAAACCCAGAAACATAAAATACCGACAGAGGCGAATTATATTTGCCATATCTGTCTACCGCGGTTTGACTAAAAAGACTACAATTTCTTTATCTGTTTTTATTCAGATTATTCGGGAGAACTAGATGCGGGCATTTTCGGCGGAGAAGAAGCGCAGTTGCGAGCCGGCCTAGACCTCGACGACCTGAACTTATTAGAGGAGCCCAGCGCGCTGCTGCCGGACTCGTCGGTCGAGCACGAGTTCCGATTGGACCGCTTGTAGTAGTGTGCTCCCGCTCCCGCGCGCGGCGTCGACGATCGCTCCGGCTCGCTCGCACACGACGCGCGCGAGTAGGTCGGTCGGGGACGCAAGAAACTACGAAAGTTTGTTATCGCGCTCCTCGACATCGAGCACAACGCGAGACTCCCTATACTTCATGACAATTTCTATCGTTTCAAGTCTGAGTTAGTGATTATACATAGTATTCGATGTAACCGTCGTTACGTAGTCGTCACGTGTAAGGTGTGGTCCGGTGGGTGTAATACGTGCAGTGGTAGCGTGCAGTATTGTGCGTGCAATGCGGTGCTGCAGCGGATGAACTACGGCGCGGCTCGTCACACATTCCCAGCGTCCGAACTCAGTCTGAACGTCTGTTTGACTGTAGATTGCGAGACGGCCACACTGTAAGTGTTCAATGTGGTGTTAAACAAACATTTTACTCATGATTTTATATACTAGAAATAGTTACCTTCTTTAGTTTATATTTCTTTATCGATAACGACCAATCGATCCTTCGATGATTTATGTACATTAAGTGATAATTTTCGTTTTTTTTTAAATTAAGTATTGTGAATATGTACTCGAATATCACTGAAAATTTACGATTTTGAATCGTATATTTATTTCTGTACGCGAGTTTATCGCCCGTTTCTATTGTAAATACAAACTCGAAAGTGTTCACTTTATAAAATTGCATTTAAACCGCTAATGTTGCATGATAGTGTATTGGCGTCTCGCCGGACACGTCTGGCGCGGCTTCTGTTTAAATATAATATTTTCTATTTGGAATTTTCGATTCTATCTTTCAGAATAGATACGTGAGATTTTCCGTCGGCATTATTTTTACCAGATAAGGGTTACTCGCTACTCTAATATTACAATAATCATAATTTGTTCACCTCCGCAATACTTGTTGTACTTAAGCCTTCTTTAAGAGATAGTCACATGTCGCGAGGACTGTTACTGGTCTCGTCAGATTCGTCATTAGCTGGTCGGCATTCATCTCTTCTGTGATAATAATCTAGCGCTAATTTCCTGTAGAACCTGCGTCCGTTGATTTGGAAACAATCTAATTCAAGATGGTAGGCATTCGACATAACATTTACATCGCCTTTGGAACTATTTTCTCTTTGGTAGCATCGCCCAGCCTTTGCCAATAAATGAGCGATTTGATAAAGTATACGCGCATCCTGTCTTTAGAAGAACTGGCTGGTGGCAAATTCGGATTTTTTCTTAGACATTTTATAATATTTACAAACGAACAATATGAAGTACCTACGTAAAAAATAAATTTAAAATAATAAAATAAACCCTTGTATCTTAACAATAAAATTAAAAATTGAATACAAGCAAAATAAATGAAAAAAGTTCCAAATTCAAATAAGCATGTTGCTGATTCACGCGAACCTAGTAAGATTTTCCCCAACCAAATATAAACCATATTTTTAACATTATTAACGCGGCTAAAGAAATTTTCATTTCAAAAACATCTACGTCATATAAACATATATGCAGGAACATAAAGAACCTTTATAGAAATATAAAGTAAGACATAAAATAATAAAATCAATTTTTGCTAGTAGCAGTAACTCAAATCGTGTATATGTAATGTTTGAGCATAAAAATCTCACGTTACTATCTGTATTTTAGGCTATTTTTCTACGCGATAATACCTTAGTCCATTTCAGCGATTGCTCAAGTCTCGACTGAACATTTACCGATCGGTCACCTTGGCCGGTCTCACCATTTCTCACCACCGCGAAATCTTTGAGCACACGCTTCGTTACTTTATCAAGCATGTCTACATTCAGCCCATATTTCTTTTTAAAATGTTATTTAATAGAAATATCGTTGTAAATATGAGCGGATGATGATTGTTGTTAAAAATAAAATTCTTTATAAGCTTTTGTCGCAAAACATATCCTTATGAGTGCGTATGTCCGAATGCGAGGTCCGTTTCTTGTTGTGGTCAATTTTTCTATGCGCATACTTTTTATTATGCAATTGACAATGTGTTGTTTTCATTGTTCCGATTCGTATAGAGTATAAATGCATTTCGACAGTAGTCGAACTACAACCGAAGTGATGCTACTAGTTGTTAAGTTGGTACATTTTGAGACGAACGTAATGGTTCGTGATTATTGCATACCCTCATGGTACAGTCAACGTCGAATGGACAAGCGGTTATTGTACATAAACCCATATTTATGTGCATTTGTATATTAAGCATGTTTTTTTCTAAAACAGCGAAGATACATGCTTATTTTGTTATTATTAAAAGCCAATGATGACTGTAAATTCATTTTTACTCTGTTATATATAAAATAAAAAGCATACAAAATGTTAAAGCTAGATCTGTGACTACATACAATAGATGTACAACTCTTTGATATGACTTTTAAAAATACTTCCATGACAATTTAACTTGATTATTGCAAGCAAAGACAGATATAATGTAACGGAATTTATACTAAAGTGATACTTATATACATATCTCATTTCACAGCAAGACGGGATTTTGTAAACATAGGTTTTTACCTTAAAATTCGTAAATTCCAAATTATTTTCTAAAAACAACTTTTATGAGAAAAAGTTGTTTTACACAGTTTCACTTCACGTTATCTAACGATTTCCACAAAATTTCAACATTTCCGATGAAAGTATAAATGTATGTGGTAAATATTGTTTGTTTGTTTACAACAATCATGTAACAAGGTATAGATATATTTGGAAGCTTCCATCCATCTGACGTTGGACTGTACGTGCGCAATAACATGAAACCTAAGTCCAATATCGCCATTGCAATACACGTGCGTGTACAATACATTTGTACAGCTGTTACAAAAAGTTACGATTTACAAATCTAACGTGACCAACGCACGTGATATATGTTCGTCGCTAGCTGTACAAATAATCTTCGTATATGTACGTGCCACACGAGTTTGTGACGTGGGTCTCATGTTATTGTAAACGCGTTATAATGCATTCTCTTTTGTACATTTCCTTTGTATATTGTAAATTTATGTTTTAAGAAACGTTGCGAGCTTAAATACGTTTGTATGTGTGTTTTTTATGTTTTGTTAATGCTCATTATATTATTGTTTTAAGAGTCTAGTCATCAATTTCAAATGAAGCAGGCCCTTCTATTTACCGCTCCCCACCAACAATGTGCGAATAACTATCATACTTGCATTTGGAACTGTACAAAACACATACCAACACCAATACAAAATATTTGTCTCTGTTATTACGTCGTATGGAATTATATTAAAAATAGACATTTATATATTTTGTTGGATGAATTGTTGTTTTATGCAATTAAACTTTAAAAATGTTGTTGAAAGATTTTAAAAGAATATGACATGTAAAGAAATATGTTTCATAAAAGATTCGATAGTTTATTATATATACTATAATTGTGATAAAGAAAATATGCACAACATATATCATAGTGAAGCCTAATCTAAATATGTTAATATGTTATATTTTTCTTGGTATTTTCCATAATTATTTTTTTACTTAAATACGTCATAATTTCAACATAGGATGGTGAGTGATGTGACCTGCCTAACATTGATTTATGAACATTTAAATTATTTTAACTGTTGTAGTTTTAATACATGTTGTTATGACTCGTATTATTATTATTCAAACATTATGTCCTATATTTAATATAGGAGACAAACAATCGGTACTGAATTTAAAAAGATATAAAGGAAGGGGAAATGAGTCGTTCGTTTACTGTCTTAAAATTAAAAAAAAAAAACTTTTTTAAACATAGGATACGGATTTTTTTATCTAGAAATGTTAAGTAAATACTGGTCTTAAATACATTTTCGGAGTAAGTATATATTTTGAAATAGCTGTGCCCCGCGGTTTCACCCGCCCCTTTACTTAAACGAAATTATATTTCCTACTTAATACTACCGTAACCTCATCATCATCTCCCTGCCCTTTTTCCGCGTATGTGGGGTCGACACAGTATGGCCGTAGCACAGTTAAATTGATATAACTTTTTTATTTAAAAACCGATTGAAATAAAACAAAAACTAAATGTTAAGTGAAGCTTACCACTATACATTAGTGAAAACTGCACTCAAATCGGTGAATCCGTTTCAGAGATTAGCGGTAACAAACGCACAGATAAAAATTCTATTAATCATTCTTTTGGGTTTTACTGCGTTTATAAAATCCTCCAATAATAGTTTTTCTCAAATATCTCCCATGTACAGACAGCGATCAGTTGTATTTTTATTATATGTATAGATCAGATTTTCTTTACTTTCGATTACTCAATCGAAATATTAATTTATCGTATAGTTCGTCCTCGGAGCAGGAAAATTTCGTACGTTCATCTGTTATTGTCTGTCTCTGTTGCTCCCGCCCAAGTACAATTATACTTGCTCCGCAACCGTACTATGTGGCAAATACGATTTCATGTAACCTTAACCTGTTCTCTAGAACTGTCAAACTAAAAACGTCACAGTACCCATCTTATGTTGAAATAGGTATGTATAAACGTATTATAAACAAGTCGGTGACATAAGGAAAGGATTTGTATGGTACGGAACTTTTTTAATCAATTTATGTATCTAAAAATTTCACAATGCAATTTGGAACGAGTTCATATTTTTTTAATTAGTACAATAAATGAGCGTCTAATTGTTTACTGCCGTAAGTTGGTTGTGTCAACCGGCTTTAGTTTTTTTTTTTTTTTTAATTTAGAGCTATATTCGCTCGATCTTTTTAGTGAATTAGGTTAACTACAAAATAAATAAATAAATATGCGCTCTCGCCCGTAACCCAGAGGGGTAGGCAGAGATCATGGATTTCCATTTGGCGCGATCCTGGTACACCTCTCTCGCTTCTTCTACATTCAAATTAATTACAATAAAATATAAAAACAAGTTGTCTGGACTGCTTATTACAGACTTATTGTTTTACCGTCAAATATTTTGGGGGTTTAGCATCAAATTAATTTGAAGTAGGAATGGTCTATCGATGGCTTTTGATTAATTCTAGTGTGATTTTAGGACCTGTTTTCTTGAAGAAAACTTCAAATAAAATTGTCTGTATTCCGGTCTTACGAACTGAACATACTTTTATTTTGCCTACATACAATAAATATAAAATAAATAGATAATGATCGACCATTCCTACACTGCATTCAACCAGTATACATGTAATAACATCTACATTTTGATCGCACGATGCCATATTGGGATAGTGTAACAGCTTATCGATTTGATTTTTTACCTTTTACATTTGAAATATAAGGTTGAAGTAAGTTAAAACTACAGTGGCTACGTAACTGGATAAGCTTTAAGAGCAGACCCTAGAAAGCAACTGTGGTCCCGGGGGCATTGAAATTAATTTCTACCGCATATATTGTAGAAAAATTATTAGAATCAAAAAAGTTAAATGAACGCGTGCAAGTTACATTTGTCGTTTTATGTATGCAAATATGCGTGTTTGTGTGGCGATACGATAAGTAGCATTTACTATATATTGATTATCACACACAATAAAACAAAATTTAAAACGAATACCTACAACCTATGCACAATCTCGCATACCCATGAGCAAATAAACATTAAACGACGGTCCTTCCCTTATTCCCCTGTGTACGGGTCTGCTCTCTCGGCTCTCGAAAGGGTTGCACCAAACCGTGGTGCGAAGTATTTTGTACTAATTCTGTTATCTATTCTTTATATTTGTATGACATTAAATGTAAGTAAGCCATAAAATGTTTCCTTCTCAAATATGCACAAACTTATTGAGGGTTCGCTGTATAACGTTTCAGTGGTTTGTTTATTTAAACCAAATAATTGTACATAATAAGTGTGATAGAGATGAAACGGTCTCATTTAAAAATAAAATTGTTGTAAGTAATGCGGACATTTTTATTTTACCACACTGAAAACAAATAAGCTGACCCTATTATTAACCTAACCTTTTTTTTTTTCTCGTGGGGAAATGCCTACGCATACGCACCCCGCAGGGTAGCAGGGTGGTTATGTCGGATTTGCACCGACTAAAACCCCACGGATTTCCTCGTGTCGCCGATAGTCAGGATCACGGGAACGCTTTCGCATACTTCCGTGGTCCTGATAGCGTTA
>JWHW01027314.1:165289-189380 GCA_000931545.1 Papilio glaucus
ATGAACTTAGTTATACTATCGCTTACTCAAAAATAGTTATTTGAAAAACCTTGTAAATGTTTAGTTTTTTCGTAATTACATTTTGCATTAAGGACAGTAAGTTAAACGCATATAACAGTTCTAAACAATTTCCAACAATGAAAATAATGCGAGCGAAGGCACGGGCAATAGCTCGTTATAAAAAAAACAACCTTTAATATTTTATGAAATTTTATTACATGGCAAAGATATTACAACAAGAGATAAATAGAATATTACAGTAACATTAATAATATTTTGCGCTCTAAGCTGGTATAATATATAAGACATGTCAAGTAAAAACTTTATCGACTAGCAATGTTAGATTGCAGTTTATTAATATAGTAGCTACTTCTTAGTGTTAAATAAATATGAAAGCGAAACCATATAAGGAATGCAAAAGTTAAACTCTTATCGAGTAGGTATACAAATATTGTAAAGTTAATGAGTTATTTTTGACGCATAAAATTTATGTTCGCGAGAGTCGCGCGTGTGTTTGAACGGCGTGGTCGGCGACTGCAGCGTGGTGGCCGGACAGGTACCGTGCACGTGCGCCGTGAACTCCCGCTTGTAGCCGGTGCTGCCGTCGCCCAGCACGAAGTGCGATGTGTTGCCGTGCCGCGCGACTCTCTCTACTCGCTCCACACGTTCGCTTCTCTCGGCTCTCTGGGACTGTTCGGTTCTCGAAAAATTACCATAGCGCGATTCAGATTGTCCGTAGAATTCTCCCCCGACACGAAGATTGTCTCGGAGGGTAACGCGCGGTTGTCGCTCCACGACCATTGTCGATTGACCGTCCCGCCTTTGTGTACGACGCGCATCAGTATTATCTGTATGCTGTGAAATAACAAATGTGCTGTCACGTGCGGAACGATGCATCGAACTGATGCTTTTTCTGTCGCTGCTGTGAGTCGAGTTACTGATGTATTCACCGCGTTCATTGAGGTTCCCGATACTCTTACGTTGCGAAGCAGCAGTCGAGCTAATAGAATGTTGGGCTTCATTAGTAGATGACACACCTTTGCGATGCAGTACTGCGTTGGCGCTCGACGAGTCCGAGACTAAGTCGGATGTTCTTTTATGGTATCCACTTCGTGTTGCGTTGTCTATTGTCGCTGGAGTAACATCGCCGCCGCCGTGCATGGCCCGTTGGAATTCTATACTTGTTTTTGTTACGCTATCACTTAAATGATTGCTGCTCGATGTGCTTAATTGTTGAGAGGACCTCGTGTGATTCGCTTGGTTTAAGTGACTTGAAGTTACGACGTTAGTCGTTGATCCTGTAACTCTTTCTTGAGTCGACTGCTGATTGATATGATGTTGAGAATTCACATGTTGTTGATTAGTAGCAACCTTTCCAGATGATAAAGTATGTTGTGTGTGTTGAGAGTTCTCTCCATCGACGTTTCTATAAATTTTGCTGCTGGTGGACAGTTGTTGATGCTGGTTCGATTGCGATAGATTCTGATTAATTCGGCTTCCATGTATAACGTGTGTCGTATTTAAATTCTCATGATTGCGGCTTTCCGACGATGCACGACTTTGGTTAGAAGAATGTTCCTGTGAAGAAATAATTCTTTGTGCGCTTTCACCTCGTTGCTGACGATGAGTAATGTGACTGTCAGAAGCTGAGTGCTCGGTGGACTGTTTCATGTACCGTTCTTCTTGACTTCCTTTCGTAATGTATGTTTTGTTCGAAATTACTCGCCTGGTTTGATCATCTGTAGCATCGTAGCTCTGTAGTTGATGAGAATGCATCGAACTATCTGTATGGGCCGACGTGGTGATGCCTTGATTCGTGTCACTGGGTAGAGATTGAATCTGGGACGTAGTGCGGTCATCCTTAATTCTCTTTGTCTTGGTATTGTCAGTGTCGGCTCCAGATAAGACGTTCGTTTCCACGTTTCGTGTAATAGTTACCCACTTGCCTGCTATTAATTTCTTTTCTTTGATTTGTTTCATGGTCTTTGTAGTAGAAGTAGATACACTTTTCACATTCCTTAGGTCTGTTTTATTGTTTACAATTCTTTCTTGATTATTTCGGGCAAAAGATTCGTTATTTGTATTTTGAACGATTTTTTGAGAAGCTACCCGATCTAAATTATTTTGTGACCCAATATGATCTGTTACATCTTGACTCCTGATTGTCGTATGCTTTGTTTGTCCTGTATGAATATGTTTTGAAGTAGACTGTTCAGTATGAGTTACATTTTGTGAAATAGATTGTTTTACTTGGTTTTCTATTTCACTTTTTCTTACACTTTCATTATATGTCGCATTATCAGTTCTTGTGAACGACTTTGAATCTGTGACTTGTTGCGAAGATTGCTTTGCAACATCATGATACACTACGTCTTTTTGATATGTTGTTGGACTTTTTGGTTGAATTTCTTTACTTTCTGGAGTTCTCGGATATGCATCTGTTACAGTGTTTAAATTATCTCTTGGTTTTATCGGTGTGGATCTGTCAACTGGCTCCCATTTCGGTCTGGATGGACGAGTAAAATCACCTTCTGATTTTAGGTTATCCTTAGGGCGTACTTGTGAAGGAGTTTCTCCAGACGGCCATTGGGCTTTTGGTCGATCTTGTAATTGACCTTCTGGATGAAGATTATCCTTTGGCCGAACTTGTTCTGGCCTTTCTCCAGGCTGCCATTGAGGTTTCGGTCGATCTTGAAATTGGCCTTCAGGATGCAAATTATCTTTAGGCCGGACCTGTTCTGGTCTATCACCTGGTTGCCATTGCGACTTCGGACGATCTTGGAACTGGCCTTCAGGATAAAGATTATCTTTAGGCCGAACCTGTTCTGGTCTATCACCCGGTTGCCATTGCGTTTTAAGACGTTCTTGAAATTGGCCTTCGGGTTGTAGATTATCTTTAGGCCGAATCTGTTCTTGTCTGTCACCTGGTTGCCATTGCGTCTTCGGACGATCTTGGAACTTGCCTTCGGGATGAAGATTATCTTTAGGTCGAACCTGATCTGGTCTGTCACCTGGTTGCCATTGTGTTTTAGGACGGTCTTGAAATTGGCCTTCGGGATGAAGATTATCATTAGGTCGAACCTGTTCTGGTCTATCACTTGGTTGCCATTGCGTTTTAGGACGATCTTGAAATTGGCCTTCGGGTTGAAGATTATCTTTTGGGCGAACTTGAGCTGGTCTGTCACTTGGTTGCCAGTTAGGGTATTTACTCTCAGGATGAAGATCATCTTGAGGTCGATGCTGAGATTCTCTATGCTGTAATCTAGTTTTAGGTCCGTCCGGAAATTCTCCTTCCGGGTGTCGATTATCTTTTGTCCTAATACAATCAACTGATTCTGGTCTTACTTGACCTTCTCTTGGATATCTTTCCTCAGTTCCAGGCTGCTTAGATTCAATACCATCTTCTATGATTCGTGTGGTCGTATAAGTTCTATCATTTTTGAAATCTTCTTCGGTATATTCAGTTTGCTTTATGTCTCTGTAAGTTCTACTATCTTTTGGTTTACCACTTTCATCATACTGTTGTTTAGGTCTATCAGAATAATATACTATAGCCCTCTTATCGGTTTTCCTTATATCTTTTTCATCACGTCTCGCATAATCTTCGAAAACTCCTTCAATTTTTAAATTATCTTCCCTACGCGTTAATTTCACTCTTTGACCTTTTACAACTCTATAGGTGTCTGAAGATCTAATGGTTTCCATTTTTCCTTCCATCTTTAGATTGTCTTCATGTTTTACGATTGCAGTTTTTTCTCCTGTGACCATTTTATAATCATTTCTTTGTTTCATATCTATAAATTCTCCTTCGATTTTCAAATTATCTTCCCTTCTTATAATATCAACACGTTCAACGTTCTGCCTGACATCCCTATCAATGGTTATATTATCAATGTGCTTAAACGGTTTTCGTTTTTCCGCTGGGTGTGATGGAATTGCTTCAGGCTTATAAAATTTACCGTCCGGTTTCAGATTATCTTGAGGTTTAACCACAGGCGCTCTGTCGCCTTTAGTAGCACGGTAGTCATCACGCGTATAAAGATCAATAAATTCTCCTTCAGTTCTTAAATTATCTTCGTGCTTTTGAATCACAACTTTCTCAGTCTTTTCTATGCGTTTATAATCGTCCCGTGAACGATGGATATCAATTTTACCTTCCATTTTCAAATGATCCTCATGTTTTACTATGTCAACTCGATCTCCCCGTGTTGCCGAATAATCTGTCCTTCGAATTACGTCCATATCACCTTCTGGTTTCAGATTATCTTTAGGTTTATTCGGAGTTTGTCTCTCAGCTGGTTTCCATTCAACGACTTTAGGTTGGTCGAATTTTCCTTCTGGTTTCAAGTTATCTTGAGGCTTCTTTTGAACTGGTCGTTCAGCAGGTTGCCAATGATCTTTCTCAGGTGTAGTAAAATCACCTTCTGGTTTTAAATTATCCATCGGTTTCTTGGGAGTTTGCCTTTCAGCGGGTCTCCATTCATCATGTTTAGGTTGTTCAAAGTCGCCTTCGGGTTTAAGATTATCTTTAGGTTTCTTTTGAGTTGGACGCTCTGCCGGACGCCACTGATCTTGCTTCGGTTGTTCAAATTCACCTTCTGGCTTAAGATTATCTTGAGGTTTCTTCTGTGTTGGTCGCTCTGCTGGTCGCCATTCTTCTTGTTTTGGTTTTTCGAAATCACCTTCTGGTTTAAGATTATCTTTAGGTTTCTTTTGAGCTGGACGCTCTGCCGGACGCCACTGATCTTGTTTCGGTTGTTCGAATTTACCTTCTGGTTTGAGATTATCTTGAGGCTTCTTCTGTGTCGGTCGCTCTGCTGGTCGCCACTCTTCTCGTTTTGGTTTTTCGAAATCACCTTCTGGTTTAAGGTTGTCTTGCGGCTTTCTTGGTGTTTGTCTTTCAGCTGGGCGCCATTGTTCATGTTTGGGCTGCTCAAATTCTCCTTCCGGCTTGAGGTTATCTTTTGGCTTCTTTTGAATTGGACGCTCTGCAGGTTGCCAGTAATCTTTGTCAGGGGTAGAAAACTCCCCTTCTGGTCTTAAGTTGTCTTGTGGCTTAACAAGCTTTTGTCTGTCTGCAGGACGCCATTCGTCGTGTTTTGGCTTTTCAAACTCACCTTCTGGTTTTAGATTATCTTTAGGCTTAGTTTGACTTGGACGCTCAGCTGGTCTCCATTCGTCTTTTTCAGGCGTTGTGAAATCACCTTCTGGTCGCAAATTGTCTCGTGGCTTTTTGGGAATTTGCCGCTCAGCTGGACGCCATTCATCTTGTTTAGGTTGCTCAAATTCGCCTTCCGGTTTTAAGTTATCCCTAGGTTTCTTTTGTGTTGGTCGCTCAGCAGGTCTCCATTGGTCTTTTTCGGGAGTTGTAAATTCTCCTTCAGGTCTTAAATTGTCTTGTGGCTTTTTCGGTGTTTGTCTTTCTGCTGGTCGCCATTCATCGTGTTTTGGTTGTTCAAAGTCGCCCTCTGGTTTCAAATTATCTTTGGGTTTCCTTTGTGTTGGCCGTTCGGCAGGTCTCCACTGATCTTTCTCAGGAGTAGTAAAATCACCTTCAGGTCGTAAGTTATCTTCCGGTTTTTTAGCAGTTGGTCTATCGGCTGGACGCCACTCATCCTGTTTGGGTTGCTCAAAGTCACCTTCCGGTTTCAAATTATCTTTAGGTCTCTTTTGTGTTGGTCGCTCAGCCGGTCTCCATTGATCTTTTTCTGGAGTCGTAAATTCGCCTTCGGGTCTTAAATTATCTTGTGGTTTTTTTGGTGCCTGCCGTTCCGCGGGCCGCCATTCATCTAGTTTCGGTTGTTCAAAGTCACCCTCTGGTTTTAAGTTATCCTTCGGTTTATTTTGTTTCGGTCGCTCTGCTGGTCTCCATTTATCTTTTTCAGGAGTTGTGAATTCACCTTCTGGTCTTAAGTTATCTTCCGGTCTTTTAGCAGTTGGTCTATCAGCTGGACGCCACTCATCCTGTTTGGGTTGCTCAAAGTCCCCTTCTGGTTTCAAATTATCTTTAGGTCTCTTTTGTGTTGGTCGCTCAGCCGGTTTCCATTGGTCTTTTTCGGGAGTTGTAAATTCTCCTTCAGGTTTTAAATTGTCTTGTGGCTTTTTCGGTGTTTGTCTTTCTGCTGGTCGCCATTCATCTTGTTTAGGTTGCTCAAAATCTCCTTCGGGTTTCAAATTGTCCTTAGGTCTCTTTTGTGTCGGTCGCTCTGCGGGTCTCCATTGATCTTTTTCAGGAGTTGTGAATTCACCTTCAGGTCGTAAGTTATCTACCGGTTTTTTAGCAGTTGGTCTATCGGCTGGACGCCACTCGTCCTGTTTGGGTTGCTCAAAGTCGCCTTCTGGTTTCAAATTATCTTTAGGTCTCTTTTGTGTTGGTCGCTCAGCCGGTCTCCATTGATCTTTTTCAGGAGTCGTAAATTCGCCTTCGGGTCTTAAATTATCTTGTGGTTTTTTCGGTGCCTGCCGTTCCGCGGGACGCCATTCATCTAGTTTCGGTTGTTCAAAGTCACCCTCTGGTTTTAAGTTATCCCTCGGTTTATTTTGTTTGGGTCGCTCTGCTGGTCTCCATTGATCTTTTTCAGGAGTTGTGAATTCACCTTCAGGTCGTAAGTTATCTTCCGGTTTTTTAGCAATTGGTCTATCGGCTGGACGCCACTCATCCTGTTTTGGTTGCTCAAAGTCACCTTCCGGTTTCAAATTATCTTTAGGTCTCTTTTGTGTTGGTCGCTCAGCCGGTCTCCATTGGTCTTTTTCGGGAGTTGTAAATTCTCCTTCAGGTTTTAAATTGTCTTGTGGCTTTTTCGGTGTTTGTCTTTCTGCTGGTCGCCATTCATCTTGTTTAGGTTGCTCAAAATCTCCTTCTGGTTTCAAATTATCTTTGGGTTTCCTTTGTGTTGGCCGTTCGGCAGGTCTCCACTGATCTTTCTCAGGAGTAGTAAAATCACCTTCAGGTCGTAAGTTATCTTCCGGCTTTTTAGCAGTTGGTCTATCGGCTGGACGCCACTCATCCTGTTTGGGTTGCTCAAAGTCACCTTCCGGTTTCAAATTATCTTTAGGTCTCTTTTGTGTTGGTCGCTCAGCCGGTTTCCATTGGTCTTTTTCGGGAGTTGTAAATTCTCCTTCAGGTTTTAAATTGTCTTGTGGCTTTTTCGGTGTTTGTCTTTCTGCTGGTCGCCATTCATCTTGTTTAGGTTGCTCAAAATCTCCTTCGGGTTTCAAATTATCTTTAGGTCTCTTTTGTGTTGGCCGTTCAGCAGGTCTCCACTGGTCTTTTTCGGGAGTTGTAAATTCTCCTTCAGGTCTTAAATTATCTTGTGGCTTTTTAGGTGTTTGTCTTTCTGCTGGTCGCCATTCATCTTGTTTAGGTTGCTCAAAATCTCCTTCGGGTTTCAAATTGTCCTTAGGTCTCTTTTGTGTTGGTCGCTCTGCAGGTCTCCATTGATCTCTTTCAGGAGTTGTGAATTCACCTTCAGGTCGTAAGTTATCTTCTGGTCTTTTAGCAGTTGGTCTATCAGCTGGACGCCATTCATCTTGTTTTGGTTGCTCGAATTGACCTTCTGGTTTCAAATTATCTTTTGGTCTCTTTTGTGTTGGTCGCTCGGCTGGTCTCCATTGATCTTTTTCCGGAGTTGTGAAGTCACCTTCTGGTCTTAAATTATCTTGTGGTTTCTTTGGTGTCTGCCGTTCCGCAGGACGCCATTCATCTATTTTTGGTGATTCAAAATCTCCTTCCGGTTTTAAGTTATCGTTAGGTTTAATTTTCTTTCGTCTAACATCTATTGTCTCATACGTTTTAAATTCTTCTTGTGATGTAGTTATTGTTTCTATATTTTCTGTTGAGTAAAATTTTTCAAAATCTTCCTTTGTCCATGTACGACGACGGTGAGGGCGTTCAACAACAGTATTCTTTTCGGTATAATCGTTTTGATTTGAAGTTATAAATTCTATTTCACCTTCTCTTATTAAATTATCCGTTTTTCGAGTGACCAGGGTGGTCTTCTCGACAGTATCAGTATAATCAATAAATTCAGATTTTGTAGTTGTATCGGTTATCATGTCTCCTTCTATTTTAGTCCAAGTGTTTCGCCGCACTGGTTTTGGCCTTTCAACAGGTTTTACAGTATACTCTGTTCTTGATGTAGTGGTATCTGTAAATATAACAAATAAATTATTTTCGTATCATTTTTTAGCAAATTAAATATAAATGTTTATGATTATTAATTGATAGAAAATTCGAAATTATAACACTATAAATTATATCATACTCATCGTCATCATTATGAATTTATTTATTTCGTAGGATGTATTTTTAATATTGTTAGTTTAATTATATACAAATGTATAAGAAAAAATCTGAATTTGCTACCAGCGGCCATTAGGTAGGCTCCTAAAGGCAGGGTGCGTGTGTGCATTGTCAATCGGTTAGAAAATTGTTCGCAAGGTAATGTAAATGTTATGTTGAATATCTACAGCATTCGACTTTCTCATCCTGAATTCGATTGTTTCGAAATCAACAAAGTAAACATGTCATATACGATACGATACGACACAGAAGAGATACTGGTGGATTTCCATCAAGAAGGGAGAGAGCGCTGGTTATACAGGAATATAAATTAGCGTAGGATTATTATTACAGGAGAGATAAATGCCGATCCGATCATTTAATGACAAACAAAAACAGGCGGCCGGCCGTAAAATCTATTGCCAAAACCTATACAGTATGGACAATTATGCTGTGCGGAGCCCACAGGAGTGGGAAAAGGGCAGGAATATGATGATTATATTATAAAAAGAAAAAAAAAATGATTTTTTACTTGTTCCAGATAAACTCAAAAACAACTGAATCTATTTTAAAATTACTTTCACCATCAACGCTCTTTTATCTGCGAGCAACCTGTAAAATATTTTGTTATTTGCCTATCTATCTACCCAAACGAAACAGAGGCAAGTTGGTAGTATATAACACTGCAGCTCACCTGTAAATTCGCCTTCGATTATTATGTTGTCCTTACGTCTAATAATTTCAGCTCTTTCACCAGTAACCACTTTATAATCTTCTTCTATTGTTTTTCTAGTAGTAAATTCACCTTCAGGGTGTAAGTTATCTTTCGGTTTTTTAACAATTGATTTTTCAGCTGGTACAAATTCTTCTGGTTGACGCTTGGCAAATTCTCCTTCAGGCTTAAGATTATCCGTGGGTTTCTTTTGTTGTGGTCTCTCGGCTGGTTTCCATTCATCTTTCTTAGGTGTTGTGAAAT
This sequence comes from Papilio glaucus, assembly GCA_000931545.1. NCBI lineage: Eukaryota > Metazoa > Arthropoda > Insecta > Lepidoptera > Papilionidae > Papilio > Papilio glaucus. The sequence continues at coordinate 174,547 of JWHW01027314.1, forward strand.
CACCCTCGGGCTTTAGATTGTCTTCTGGACGTCGGACTGGTTCTCTTTCACCAGGCTGCCATTTCTCAGGTTTACGTTTTTCAAAATCTCCTTCTGGCCTTAGGTTATCTTCAGGCTTTTTTGGTTTTTGTCTTTCTGCTGGCCTCCAAGGTTCTTTCTCGGGCGTGACAAAATCTCCTTCAGGTCTTAGGTTATCTTGTGGGCGTCGTACCGGTGCCCTATCTCCTGGCTGCCATTCCTCTGGTTTTTTCCTTTCAAACTCCCCTTCAGGTTTTAGATTGTCTTTTGGACGTCTAACTGGCTCTCTGTCACCTGGATACCATTCGTCAGGTTTCCTTTTTTCAAAATCTCCCTCTGGTTTTAAGTTATCTTCTGGTTTTTTAGGTTTTTGTCTTTCTGCTGGTCGCCAGGGTTCCTTTTCAGGAGTCGTGAATTCACCTTCTGGCCTTAAATTATCGTCTGGGCGGCGAACTGGTGCCCTATCTCCAGGGCGCCATTCTTCAGGTCTCCGTTTTTCAAAATCGCCTTCTGGATAAAGATTATCTTCAGGACGACGTACTGGTGCGCGCTCACCAGGACGCCAGTCATCTGGTTGACGTTTTTCAAATTCTCCTTCAGGTCGTAAATTATCAACAGGTTTTTTAAGTGTAGGGCGCTCAGCTGGTCGCCAAGATTCTTTCTCAGGTGTAGTAAAATCACCTTCGGGCTTAAGATTATCATCGGGACGACGAATCGGAGCTCTATCTCCCGGACGCCATTCTTCTGGTCTCCTTTTTTCAAATTCACCTTCAGGTCTTAAGTTATCTTCAGGACGACGTACAGGAGCTCTGTCACCAGGTGTCCATTCCTGCGGTCTTCTATTTTCGAAGTCACCCTCAGGCTTCAAGTTGTCTTCAGGACGGCGTACGGGAGCTCTTTCACCCGGACGCCATTCTTCAGGTTGACGTTTTTCAAAATCGCCTTCAGGTCTTAAATTATCCTCAGGTTTTCGCGGTTTCTGCCTTTCGGCAGGCCTCCATGACTCTTTTGTGGGAGTATCGAATTCTCCTTCAGGCCTCAAGTTATCATCAGGTCGACGAATAGGAGCACGGTCACCAGGTTGCCATTGTTTAGGTTCGCGTCTTTCGAAGTCTCCTTCTGGTTTTAAATTGTCTTCTGGACGTCTGACAGGTGCTCTCTCACCTGGTTTCCATTCTTCCGGACGCCGTCTCTCAAATTCCCCTTCAGGTTTAAGGTTGTCTTCGGGCTTAGTAGGTTTCGGTCGTTCAACAGGCTGCCAGCGAGGCCGCTCCGGCTCTTGAAAGTCACCTTCAAGACGGAGATGGTCTTCATGGTGGACGGCAGTAACCCGGCTGACATGTTTCTCGTCGTAATCTTGTTTGTATGCGGAAACCACGCTCTTCGTGTGCTCCACATCGAACAATGGCTCCGGGACATCGTTGTGTGGGCAACGGTGACGCCTGGAAACATTTTCAAAATGTAGGTTTAAGTCACAATTGTCTAATATACGAGTATATCCTATACTTAAAATGTGTTTAGACACAAACATGTATGATTTGCATAACCGTATTGTAATTTAACCCAAAATTTATTCACACCTTTTGTAGCGATAAGGATGAAGGTAAATTGGAAATCGTCGAGGTAGAGGCAAAGGCGGAAGCGTTAGCGAATCGGCCATCACCCGCGTCCATCTCGCTCACACGTCTGCACTTCTGTACTGACTAGACACTAACACTGTGCTCATTAAGTATCTACATGAATCTCGTTGCTAGGGACTATTATTTATATATATCACACTTTATGAAAGGCAATAGCATTTTTTTTGCTGCCTATATCTACAATTATTTGTTATTGCGCCGAACTCACAACCCATTGCAATTACTTTATCCTGCACTGTGTTAATTTGTAAGTTCTTATTTCTCTAATATAATCGCTAATACATTATTATATTAGCATCACTTTTATTTAATACTTAGTAGGTTGATGTTTTTCATTCACGACTTTAAAATAGGCATGATATATTTTTATTTTGTAACAACTTTTATAACAGGGAATTTTTTTCATAAAGAATTAATAGCTTTATTTGTTTTAAAAAGCCTTCCGTTAATCACAAACGCGCTCGGAATACTGCCGTACAGTTCGCGTTCACGTAATAAAATTCCACGCGCAACTATGATTTACTTTGTTTCCCGGCTAACATCTACGAGCAAAATGGTTTTGTAAGCTAATCAAAATTGATATATATGTTTAATATTTATTGCTTCAATCTTTCAGCTTTCCTAAAAACGAGGGGAACTGTAATCAAAAGGATTTTATTTCTACAACTGTTTTGTTGTTGAACTGTTGCAACATTCGACAAGGTTAGTGTTATACATATTGATTTTACAAAAATGCATGCTTTCTAATGAAAGTGGCGAAGTATGTAAAGTTATTTTCATTCGAAGAAATCAAGGTAGCACTGATACTACTACTATGGTTATAAATACTTTACCGAGAACCGAAAAAAAAATGGAAAAATGAAAAGGATCTGGACATCTGGTTGTAGAAACTGACTAATACATTAAACAAACTTAAGACACAGTAATTTATTAGCGAAATGAAAGTTAAGATCGTCTGTTGCACAAAGGCGTAGCAAAGGGGTTAAGTGGGCGATTATAGCAGCCATTCCAGATTTAGCTGTGACTCAGTGTGGCCATCGTAAGGAATACAATGAACCCTTTATTTATGCAGCGCCTTGCTATTTTAACTTAGGCTGAAAGCTTTATTAGGAAACACGATATCTCAATAGCGATACAAGAAAAGTTAATTGAGACACAGCATTCTGTGTGCGTAGTTTCTTGAAATGACAAGCAGTAGTACATTCCAATTTCTTAAAACAATCCCTTGCATTTTTAACCTGCATCGTTACATTTTAATTTAAGTTATTAGGACCGAAACCTGATTAAAATAAGTCCAATTCTGACTGAGATTAGTTCAGAAAAAAACTAAAAATTTCTTTGGCTTGGAATGAAACCCATAAAACAAGCAGAAAAATGTAAAGTTTATCAAAAAGCTTCGTTTTAGTATCGACGTGATAGATAATTGAATGGCTATTATTAGCAGTCGCTTAGCAACCCGTAACACAACACGTCCTACGTACTTATGTCCTTACTAATCGAAGGTTTTCTATGAAAGTCGGCGGAGTGGTTTTTCATTTAATGTATTTTAATTCTTTCTTACTAATACCAGGAGCGGGCCTTTGTAATATTTCAAGGAATATTAAGAGTTTTCAAATTTTAATACAACTTTTAGGTAGAAGTATACACAATCATAAGATATTCAAATCGTAGTAGTTAGGCTCGTAGCACACTTATCTCGCTTCGTTCCTAATGTCACTATAACCTCTCTTTATATCACTATTTGTTATTATATAATTTATTTTGATTAGTAAAGGACAATATTACATTTACGATGTGTTCGTAGGTATACAGTGATGTTCGTAGGTGTATACAAATGTTTTTAACATCCTGTTTGTTGCAATAGAAACAATAGTTTACCTAGTATTCTCAAGGCCATAGATTACAGATTTGTTCGTTTGTAATAAGTAAGTACTTTAATAACACAGCCGATTTAGACAAATCCTTTAGCATTAGAAAACCAAAACCATACTTTACTATCGAGGATTAATGTTAATGTTGAGTACAATTAACGAAGTATAGAACTTCACCAAGTTGACGCCAGCCACGACGTTAGTCATCGATATTTTTCGAAACAAATATGTGGTCCGTACCAATTTTTCATCTATCCGTTATACGAATCTGTTATGCTTAACCACTTAGATGACTTACCTAAATGATTCTGTCAATGACACTGTGTCGCACATAATTTTAGGCGTCATGACTATTGGAAATGATTATCGCATGAAATTTAAGCTGAACTTTATAGAAATGAGAGTCGCAATGCATACTAATTCGTACAAATTAATATGTCACCGAACAATGGTGAACTTCGTCAGTTTATGATCTCTCTAGGCATATTATAAACTGACAAATTATTAACTAAACGAATAATTGACAATGGGACATATCATGTCAAAATAAACTATATTTTCTTCAAACGTCATAATCTTAAACATCTAAAATATTATTTTCTACATAACTATCATGTCCAACCTAACACACCTAACCTATAATTCCATTTTAACTTCGTCTTTAATATAATAACGCAAGCAAAATATATCAGGTCACGATTTGACGATTACAACTAATGTTACGGATTTTATCGCGCTTGTTGTTTTTATTCCCGACTTTGGAGTGTGGCCGATTTCGACAGTCAATTAATTGGCCTGAGAATTGATACTTCAAATAGTAAATGATTCGTTCAGATCACAATTTCCTATAATTTCTGTAAAAAAGTACATCTGACATTATTATATAAATCATGACGACACGCAAATATTTAATGGAAAAAAATGATTAATAAAATAGAGTATAGTTAAAGGTGCTCTGCTCTTTCTAATATATTTGTTTATATTTATGTTTTAGATCAATACGTTATCTTTCTCGGCATGCATAATGACTTATTTTCTCTCACAGGCCGTTGTGTGGTCTTTTAAGGTTACATGTGAGTCAGAACAATATTCTCAGATATGTCATGGCCGCCGTGTTCACAGAAGCGCCCTTGTTGCTTATTCAGAAATTACCTCATTGGACAACTTCGTGTTGTTTTTATCCTTATTTGTAATATAGGTCGTTTGGTGCATTACAATATTTACTTTTGCATTGATAAAAGTAAAAAGAATTTATTCAATGAGATGTCACGATGCCGCGATGGAAAGTCGAATGGCAATCATTAGTAACTTACAAGATGCAGGAACTAAGGACATTTGGACTCTAAATGAGATAAAACTTAAAAAAAAGATTCAATATAAAAATAAAAAATTCGTCGGCTTGGTCACCAGGGTGTGGAATTTGTTCATCGTATATTACATTGGACCACTATGCCACAGAATTGTAGTTGTCATGATTGTGTATTTATTGGCACATCAATGAATAATCTATATGACAAAATTGATTTGAAAACCACCAAATGTATAATTGCGAAATCATTGTAAGTCTATTATGAGACGATTGTGTTCGGAACCACAAGTTCAACTGTTCTCTATATCTATATCTCTATATCGAGTATAAAAGGGTTATGCTTCCTTTTTAATATCAATACAATACATAATGTTATAGAAGCCTGTTTATTGCAACACAACGTGTGCTTTCGGTTGCTGGTTTTAAGATTATGTACATGGTACTTTATTGCTTCCATTTCTTATGTTTAAAGATTACATATTATATATGTAGGTTGTAGACTATACACATATAATATAACAATTGATGGTGTATTGTAAAATAATATTTCTCGTATTGTGTTTATTTGTACATATAGTAATAGACAGACTTGTATATGATTGCTGCAATTTGCATGTATACGTATGAATAAAGCATCTGTTGTTGCAGCTTGAGTCACGAGGCAGCTAAGCACCGCATGACGGGATCGAAGATGTTCTCTATATTGGGACGATTACTCAACCAGCCGACTGTCGACTGCCGACTCGGACCACTCAAATGTTATTACACAGAATTCCGATGAGTAAGAAAGCACCCAACGAGATTTATTAACAAAACAAAGCGCTTTTTTAGTATATAACGATGTTTTTAATTATTGCGAATTACCAATAAACTTATCTGTGTTTATTTGAATTTACTTGCATTTAATGCATCGTTTATACATTATAGAAAAATAAATGCTCACTTCCTCGGTGATTTTACTTACAGCTGTGATGTTGAATACACCGATTTAACATAACAGCTATAATATAAGTATATGTATTATCTGGCTGCCGAGAGTCTTATAAATATTAAGAGACTATAAATTATGGTTATATTAAAAGATTCCGTTTGCTTCAATTCCTCACATCGTTAAATTAGCTTAATTTCAATCCTCAAACCGGATTCAACTCATTAATACAACCTAATACATTATTCTTTTTAAATATTTTAAGAGCAGCTTAAGTAAATCCCACAATGGCTTATTCAAGTTATGGCACCAGTATCTTTACCATTTTTTAAGAAGAAAGTTGAAAAGACAGAAGTTGAGTTATTTTTTTTATTAAGTAACAAAAAAGACTGTACTTAGATTTTAATTCGAGCCCTTTGAAATTGAGCTATATAATGAGGAATTGGAAGTAAAGTAATGGATACATCAATTTGCTGGCATTACATTTTTTGCAATCGGCAAGACTGTCAAGGTAATCCGCCTATTTAAGTTTTTCAAGTACGAAATAATCAAGCATAGGAAGTAATTTTAAAATATGGCATCACCACAATCGGCCTTGTTGGCCGTTCTTATTTAGCGTGGGCTTTTTATTTGCAATTTATTTTGTGGCCTTATGTAGCGAATAATATAAATTGACTGCAATACCCAGGGCCCTGCGACATATTCTCAGTGCTGAAAATTGTGTTATTTAAAACAAAAAAATAGATGGTTTTAAAGTCTAGTTTTCCCTAATTCTGTTATCTATCTTAATGGTGATAAAATATTATGATAATGGTGAGATAATGACCTACCTACCACTGACAAATATATATTAAGATGATTGATTAGTATAATTTTGTCTAAATGATTGTGAAACTATTCCCTAATAACCAACCAAGATTATTGTGACACTTTTTATGTTATCAGAATTGGGGGTCTGATCTGTTTATGACCGGTTTATGGATCACCTTCATACTCTCACAAAAGGTAGTTTCAAGACGAGAGAATTGTTTTATTACGCAATAAGAGCAACTACAGTTCGAGTTCCCACTTTAACAATCTCTATACGTGTCTCTATCGCAGTGTAACGCGAGTCACCTTTTATTGTAACCTTTCAGCGAACTTTAAAGGTGATCTTTTTGACCTTAAAAATGTAACTAAATGGTGACTCAAATAAAATATGAACTAAATTATATTTAATATTATCTATACATATGTTAATTTTCCCCAATTTCGTGGAATCATTACGAGTCAAATATTGTTATTTTATGGTTTAATTTAAATCACGCTGTACCAATTTTCATCAATATTATCGGTTAGTAATATAAAAATGCAAGTTTAAAATAATTAGTTTTCTTTAACATCCATTTTTAAGTCATATGTGATGAATAGAATGATAGTGTCGTGCTGGCGCCGGCCATATGGTCGACGACCTTATGCAGCATTACCGCTCGTGTCGGCCTGTCTAACAGTTCCTACACCTACACGCTTCATGTTCACTATTTATTGTAACGTATAATAATTATCTAAATATTAATACATACACTTAAAAAAAACAAAAACACCCAAGGCTCTATAGCTAAACTAAACTATTTTTTTATTCTTTAACTATAATAGATGGCGCTTTTCTCAATTTTAAAACACAATTATAACTTCTTTAACCCCAATGACCGTGGGCAAGACATTACGATAAAGTTCAGACTAATTTATCATAATAGATTCTTGAAATCGTTTAAAAATTACTTCGAAGAATTTCGTCTTTCATCAAACACTCATAGGAAATTCTGATTTATGTCGAAACTTTTAAAATAACTTAATGTTATATTACCCTACAAAATCACCTCTGTAGAGTGACTAAATTATAGAGGTTTTTGTTTTTGCTTATTATGTTTACCACAGGAGTTTATTTTCTTAATGGTACAATAAATATTGAACCGAAGAACGAACAAAAGCAATCAATAAATATTGTCAGCAGTTGTGGCTGACACGATCGTGATTTACTTTAGGATGCGACAGTTAATGAAGATATGTAAATATGTATAAGGCGTTACTTCCAAATATAAACAGCTACCTAGGTGGAGCTGTTGACAACACGACGTATGTAATTACATGATATCAAATCGACCTGCTTGCGGTTAGGCAACTCTACAAACGTGTAGGCAAGTAATAAAAATCCTGGCGGCGTCGTAAAAGGATACGACCAGCATTACGTATGCTCACCGCGTATGTTTGGTACAAGCTAATAACATGTCATAAAATAATTTAAAAACTATTATTATTCCTTCACAGTTGTGTAATCAATTGCTATCATTTCTTCCTAGCACAATATCCTACAATCCCTTCAATGCAACACAGTAATATTTGCTTACTGCTTATTTGACGAGACCGATACTCATAATCTCCCAGCCGATCACCTAACAAGTGACGAGATGGCTTGGCTGATGGCTCTTTTACGTAGCTTAGAAAATATTGTTGTGTAGGGGTGGCGGCGGATCCAGGATTGGGAGGGGGATTTGGTCCCATTTTGTGTAGGGGGGAGGAGTTTGACTGTTCTGAGAGTAGATTTTAGCAATGTAAAAAAATAAAAATTCTGTGAATTAGAAATTCGTTAGCACTGTTTGTTGGAATTAGGTTATATGTACATACGCTGCATGGGCTTTATACAAGTTAAATTGTTTTCCTTATACACGTTATACAAAGAAATGTCTTCTCGAGAAGACCTAGATACTTTAAAGGAACTATGGCGGTCGGTAGCCGCGCCATTTTTGGCGTCGTCCGCGCAGCAACTTTCCAACGTCAGCGGATTCGGGTCGTTCTTTCGAGCCACGCCATATTTGTTGTCACCAGACATTTCGTAAGCTTATACAGCATCCATATAAACCACATGACAACTTCCTGAATATATACGGAATACATAAATACCTTTTATTAAATCATTACATCGCTAAATGCAATACGTAACCTAATAACCGTGTTAACCTAATAATCCTAATGAAAAGAAGATAACTATTTTATATGTATCTGTATTTCATAGAAATGATACCCGAATACAAAGTTTTTATCACGGTAGCTTTGAAAGATATCAGGTAGCAGAGATGTATAAAATTGCACCTCAACTTAGTGAAAGTACAAAGCTCAGTTTTTGGAACGCGCTGGAATTGTAGATATATGAGTTGTAACGTTTGCATATGTTGTAACGCTAGTTGCAAATCGTTTGTAATGCAAGTGTTATAAATACAAGAGTCCACAGGCGTCGAGCTTCATACGTTGTTAGCTCTTCGTAGAAGTAGTAGTAGTATGAAGAAAACGTTTTCTTCAACTTTTACGATCTCGATATCTAAGAAATGGTGATTCTTAAACAAAAAGTAACATTTTTTGTGAATAATAGAATATTTGTTTTGACCTTTTTTTATGATAAAACTTACTGTTTACCAAAAAGATAACATTAACCATGATTTTTGACTTTTCATGTTATTTTTTTTTTGCACCAGACGTATCGATGTGGACTTTTAATAGGTACTTTATTTGTAATGATGTTCCTAAGATCTGTACCAATTTTCAGTTATATGCAAATCACTGCAAGGTGAAATTTTCTTTCTGACTGGATTATGCCGCTAATGTGTTTGACTATGTGATGTAACCATCAAAACGGTCAGATAACTGTGAATACATATTTCCATAGTTCCTCAAGGTACATATATAAAATTCAGCTTTGATACTTATATAGTGGTAAAGCCCGCAACTACAACATCTGTTGCACGAATGGGCCAGCTCGACCGGTGAAATACCACGACCTCACAGAAGACAGGCGCGAAGTAGAAGTTTTCTGCGTGAGGTGCCGGACGCCCAAATCAAATCCTCCATATTTTCTAATAAGGAAAGGATGGAAAGGGGAAAGTATTCGAGAGGCGAGGGTATGGACAGGAAAAGGAAATATCCTTTTTCCTGTTTGTTCCCTCCTCTCCTCCTCTGTCCATTAAAGGTAGGCAACGGATCTGCAACTCATTAGCTTGTTGCAGATCCGTTGCTAACCTTTAAAACAATTCAAATAAAATATGTAACAACTGAGCTTTATACTATAACAGGAAGTTGATGTGCATTTTTATACATCTATGCTACCCAATATCTTTCAAAGCCACGGTGATCCAATTTCTATTCGGGAATCGTTTTTATCTGTATTAGGAATATACACAGACAATTTCAAGTTTTATACTATGACGAAGGTCAAAACGCAGTTTGCTCTTATATATAATCTAGTTGATTTAAAATGGTAGGTTCATGTATTTTATAACAATTTATTTCCCTTCAGTTGGCCTTACATGAAATTTTATTATGATTGTGATTTATCGCCAGCTATAAAGGTTGACACGTTTTACAAAGCTGCTTGGATTTTGACACCCTGATCCAACGTAAGACCAAAGTGCAGCCATAGAATCGTAGACATCTTTTTACTATTATTACATACTTCAATATAGTGATAATAAGAAAGTCACGGAATGCAGAAAATGCCGTGAATACATCTGTCGCTTTGACGCAAATAATCGCTTTCAAGGTTTAACGCGCGTGATAAGAATTCATGAATTTGTAACACAAAATGGCTGACACGCTAAAGATGTAATATCCAACGTTTTACAAGCGTATATGTATATCGATGTCACCTACCGATTGTAAGGTCAGGCACTTTATAATAGGGCTAGGCAAATTCTAAACGGTCGGCACATTGTCAGTTTAACGAATTATTGAGAAAGTGCCGTTTCTTTTTTAGGCACTTTACAAAGAGGCGACGTAAGGCAAGCGCATTTTTATCCAATAGGCATGAATGTCTTTGTCTACAAAACGAACTTTGAGCGTTGATTGGTCGAAATTAAGACCCTCTTTTTTGGATCGTTGCTAATCATCCTTTAGTCAGTCGCTAAACGTAAACAAATGAATGTGATTTTATTTTCAAATATTTTCGTAACATTGGTAACTTTTTAAACATTAAAAGTTATTTAAACAAAAAACATATAGTTGAATTCACTAATAATTATTCTTCATTGTCTTCAATTCTCACTTTTGTCAAAATAAATAACAGGTTTAATATCAGTTTAGTATGTAAATGTAATTTATAATTTTAGTTACTAATGGTACGAAAATAATTGAAAATAACATCACAAGAACATTTTGTTTGTTTACGTTTAGCAACAGCTTACCAGGAAAAAAAAGAGGCGCAGGATACGAGTTTCTGCCAATCAGCGCGGACGATTCCTTCGTCGAACATTTTTAACATAATTCACAATATGCCTACAGTACTTGGCCCCATTTGAAAGTGACTGTAAATGAAACGTCATATTGTCAATGATTCGTTCAACTGAGAATGCGCCGACCGTTTAGAATTTGCCTAACCCAATTATAAAATGTCTGCTCCGACAATCGGTCGGTGACATCGACATAACGCCACCCTCACTCACTAAAACAGCTTATCTAAATCATTTAAAACAAAACAACGTATAAGTAGAGTATGGAAACAAAATTATAAAACATTATACCGTATTAGTTTTAAGTAATGACGTAAGTTAATAAAATTCCAAACGTTGGATTTACCCCACCGCCTGTCGTATATACCCAATACCCTCGAAGAATTAGATATCTTGACTGAACTACTGAAAATCTGGAGGAAGGTCTTAAAAACTTTAATAGTAAAAAATAAAACGCCATAAAAGACCTATACCTCAGTTGGGACTTGGATTACATTACTATGTATTTTCATCAAGATATATTTTCAAATACTGATATAACTGTGACTTCAACATGGCTAACAATATAACCGAAAGAACGTACCGTAATTATACAAGATCATTCGTAGAATATTCATCCATTAGATTCCTTCTGGACACTTGTATAAATTCAAGTAAAGGATAAAATTATAATAAATTTTCAAACGCATAACTCTTTTCATTCTAAATGCAATTTAAATTTTGTTTCCGAACGAAAAAAGCCGCATGACGTATGCCTTATTCGGTGAAGTCGTCCCGCCTTCGAAAACGTGCTGTTATATGAACGCAAGTAAACAAGTATAAGAAACGAGTTTAAGCGAGGACGGCGACGTGGGCGCTATGAGATCACCGCCGCGAATAGCCTGCCTGAGGTCGCGCCTGCACTCAGTCTCGTATCTTTCTAATTGCCGCGCCGATTTTATTTACAATGCCCCGGCTTTTACGTACCGCTCTCAAGTGAAGATAACATGACATTCAGACTGTTAAACAATACCGGAGTAATACCTTATTAATATCAAGTACGAGCTATCGCTTTCTTCTTCCAAAGAAAATCGTATCTAATATTTGTGAGACGTACAGGGACACCCTTTATCACGAAAAAATATTACCTAGGGAGAGATAAATATAATCGGTATAATGGGTGGCCATGGTGATGAGTTTTTGACAGTTTGTTATTGTCATGCCCATTACCATGGGAACTTTAACTTTGTAACTACAAAGTTTTCCAACGAGAAAAATTAGAAACGAATGCGTGCGGAGCCGCTGGCAACATCTTGTAATCAATAAAATAAAGCATCCCTTAACTTCACGAAAAAGAAATTAAGGGTGGTGAAGAAACTAACTTCGCAAATTTTATGTTATGTGTTAATTTATCTCATTAATCTACTGTAAGATTCCCAAAATAACAAATGTTATCTGTGAAACAAACACACGCATCATAACAATGAACGTGGAAGACGCAATAAAGATTCAGAACGACTAACAATTTCTAAAGACGGTGTTAAGGTCAATTTAAAGACGAAGTAGATTTTTCAATTGAGTTGGTCACGAGTGGGCGAGTGATGGACCGACAGACTTACTTATTGTTCATATTAGACCGAGGAGAGAACGATGATGATATCAGTACATATATATATACATAACAACAACAAGATGCAATGACATTTATGGTACAAGATGTTTATTGTAGCTAATGTCACAACATGATAACCTATCTTATACGAATAACAAGAGGTGTTATTATTCGTGAGCAAAATTAAGTAAAATGAAAGCAACAACGATATTGCTACACCACCGAATTAGTGCATGAACGTGATGGAGGTTCCGTGAGGAATTAAAAACCTGCCATAGCATATTCTTTCTTTTATTCAATTATTACTAAAATTTTCATTATTACTTATTTATCTCAAGGCTCAGATGAGACAGGTCCTCCTAACAACACAAGTTTTTCATTTGAATGGGATCCCGATTGTACTTTTTTTTAAACAGAATCACTTTGTGTACTCTGCAGTGTACGGCCATGTCACGGCGGTAAAAGTTGGCCGCGTCTCGCGGAACGTTCCCACTCTAAATTTGCATACAATACTTGTAAATCGCGTTACAAATTTCTCGGTATCGTCGGCGCTGCGAGTCGTGATGTTTATACATATATATACGTAAAAACCGACCAATGCCACGTCTCGCAAACAAATTCATCGACATGTATGAGCAACGAAGTTTACCAGATAAATAAAAAGATTTGACTCATTTCTACGTATAGACCGTGTGGCAATGTCAAGGTTAATATTTATTTCTGACAATAAATCGTTAAACACAGAATATGATCTATATTTTATGCATGAAATTTGAACACATTTTTCAATGCTTCTGGCATATAATGGACCAAAATATTACCTTTGCAATATTTATTACGATTCCAGGCATTTTTATAACCCTGTGAAACTAAGCACCTTTTCGTTTGCTAACATAATGCAAAAAATACATTAGCTTTTATTTCACAATCCCAAATGATGTTAATTGTCATTAGTTTTAATCGTCTCGCATCCTGTAAAAGGGTACTGGATAAATGTATTTGGCTATCATACTTGTACAATCAGTCGTCTGTGTCTACGTGCCCAGAATGCTTAGGACACCTAGGTGGCTAATCTTCAGAGCACCAATCCAGTCACGTACTAAGCTAGGCATGTGACAATGCTCTATGAACATTTGCTAACAATTTAACAGTGAAATTTGATAACATAACAAAGTGCTATTTAGTATTCAGGTGGTGTATGATATTTGCATTTTATATTCATATCAACAAGCTATAAAGTCATTTGAAAGTTAAATCGTACATCAAAACACTGCTGGTGTTTGGGAAAAAAATACATGCGAAATTCAAATTTCTAATAAGTCAAAAGAATAATTTTTGTAGCTTTTTTTTAAGCAGTTTTAAGCAACAATGATCAAATATGTTCCTACTGCATTGGCTAATTTATTATTTGACAATCGATTGTTTTATTGTTAAAACATGCTGTTATTAACGCAACCTGTATGTATATCTATTAGACTAATCGTATCTTTGTAAATTTCACCTTTCGCCTTGTAGATATCGAATTATGTTCTTTGAAAGTATGCACGCTTATTTATATTGCCTTATCATCATTACCATGGTCATCAACCAAAATAATAGGAAATTAAAAATTTTAAAACATAGCTCAAATCTTTGGCGCCTTTAGTTTTTTAACTATAAATTATTTGAATTCTTATCGTAACATATGTGCGGTATGTCTGAAGGCGATAGAGATAATAAGTCAAGGGGTAAACCGACATAACCTTACAAACACTCGTGATTTTTAAGACCGTTGTAGAAATTTATAAGAATTTTACCTAGTCAGAAAACTGAAATAAATCTTGCCTTCGGCGTTGTCAACTGTGGACTTTAAAATGGGTGTTACGTGTTCATTATACCCATTAACAATTAAAACTATAAATAGAAATTGGTCAATACTATGATACACCGCTTTGTGAATGACAGGCAACAAACGTGAGCATACAAAGCCGTTTCTGGTGCAGCGCTAGTTTTGCAATACACAATAACAATCCGTCACGTTGGTCGAACACGTACGTGAATAGCTGTCGTCACACGTCACACGAGAGTACCCTATGGTCGTACACCTAGACAGACGATTCCTAAAGTTTGTGGAATCTAAAGGTTCTGTCGATAAGTTTCCAGTTCCAGGTTAAAGTCTTGGACTACTTACCGATGTTAAATAATTCCACTTTTTTTATTATAAGAGACAGCAAACAGTTCTA
>JWHW01027314.1:189889-202418 GCA_000931545.1 Papilio glaucus
CAGGTTAAAGTGTTGGACTACTTACCGATGTTAAATAATTCCACTTTTTTTTATTATAAGAGACAGCAAACAGTTCTAGTCTTCGCATAGGTAATATATAGTTTGTATCACTTAGAAAGTATTGCAATTAAAAATTATACTTAGTGTATTTCAATAACAATCATATTGTCTGGTGTTATATTAAAATTAGTTTAAGGACCGTTGGCCTAGACTTTCAGCTTGAAAGCTTCATTACATTACAATCAACGACCCCCCCGACCGGGTTCCCGCCTTGTCGTGGCGGTCGGGCTCAGTAGCCGTGGGTGGGGTCCCACGGTGAAGCTAAGAGGAGCCCACGGCCAGTCCGTGTGGAAGGACCGGCCATAGGGGCTACGAGGGGAGGGATTAGCCCACCCCTTGCAGCCGCATTTCATGTAATCCTGGCGGCATCGCTGGGACCGTGGGCCTCTGTCTTTTTCAAGCCGGGGGCCGTGAGGAGTGAACCTCTATAAAAAAACTCAAGGCGGCGCGAGCGGGAGAGGGCAGGGAATCCCGAACCTGCATTGCACGGTGTCGCCTCCGAGGTGCGTCCCAGACCATCATGGGGCGCGACGCCCTTTTAAGAGCGTAGCGCGGGGTCCCATCCCGGGGCGGCCAGTGGGCGTTGCGATGTCACGTGCTAGTCATGCTCCCGTGGCGCCCACACCATGGCTATGAGGGATTTGTTTTTTTTAGTGGGTACGCCCCTCGTGGGGTAAGCCCCACAGACCCCCCTGTTGCCCTGAAGAGTGGACATGCATAAGGTGCATTTTCCAATCTATTCAAACTATTCAATAATAAATAAATTACGATCGCTAATGTTGCCAGCGTTTAACTTAATGCCAGACACAATTATTGAAGTAATGACACATGATAATATTGCCAGAGATAAGAGGCGCCACGAATAATTTAAGGTTAAATAGGTTCATGCTCATGCGCCTCATCACCGAATGTACTCCAAAATCTAAAATGTATATAACAAAAATACATAAGTTTGAAGTACGTCGTAAGGATTTTTAGAGGTTAACTTTTAGGTAAAATAAATAAATGTGCACGCCATTAACCTAGATGGCCATTAGCGCGATCCTGGCACACCTCTTTCGTTACTTCTACATCCATACATACACATCTACGCATACATACACTTCGGGTATAGGTACTCCGTCTATCGTCTTTCTTTAGTATATCACTAATCTGATTGATATAAGTTCTCCTGTCCGTCCCTGCCAACACAGCCACTTACTTATACAACAATAATTTGTCTTGTCACACTCTTTCTTTCAACATGTCTGAACAAACGAAACATACCTTTCCCACTTTTAGTCATAACTAGCTGTGCCCCGCGGTTTCACCCACCCTGCAATTTTACTTAAACGAAATGATATTACCTACTTAATACTACCGTAACATCATCATCATCTCACTGCCCTTTTCGCACGTATGTGGGGTCGATACAGTATGGCCGTAACACAGTTAAATTGATATCACTTTTTTATTTATAAACCGATTGAGATAAAACAAACACTAAATGTTATGCTTCATTTAATTATAAAACATTAGTGAAAACCACACCCAAATCGGTTAAGCCGTTTCTGAGATTAGCGGTAACAAACGCACATATAAACAGACAAAAATTCTAATAATCTTTGTTTTGGGTTTTATTGCGTTTATGAAGGCCCCCAATAATAGTCTTATCAAATATCTTCCATATACAGAGAGCGATCAGTTACATTTTTATTATATATATCCTCTTTTTAGCTTTTTTCTTACAACGCTATTTATTCTATTCATTCAGATTCGGGCTTAGCATACTTCTCAACGATCGCATCTAAACGGCATTAATACTACTAACACGTTATTACATAACCTATAATAATATAAAAACTAACCATAACCTATATGAACATATAGATGTATGTAAAAGACAGAAGACATAAATAACGTACTTCACCGCTCATGGACGCAAACAATTTATGTTTAATGACTAAACCAATGAGTGCATCGATTAACATACGACACACAACGAAAAATAAACGTGATCTAAATGCCGTTATTATTCATTGCGGTATTTATTCCTTTTCCGATAGCTCAGTTTACATTAAATAAATAATGTTGCAACATATTAAATGAAAACTATTAAAATTTCTTACGAAATCCTATATCATTATGTATTCATCAGAATTTTCGCTAGTTAATATAAATTTAATTGAAATAATTGTCATTTGAATATGATACTGATTATGAATCAAATAAAAAGCTCTTACTTACTGAACTTTATAGAGCATTATTCTAACTTTCCCAGCTTGAACTTTATTAGTAATATTAAACAAGAAGTAACATGTATAAGTGTATAAAAATAACTTAAGTTTAAATTTATTTGATTGTCCAAACACGGGAAATAACTAAGCAACTAGTAAAAATAATAACTAGTTAAAATAACTTACTTGACTTTCTACTAATCTTAGCCAAGCCAAGTTTTCTTCTCAATTTCTAATATGAATAAATTAAAAACCTGATTGCAGGATTTGCATCGGTCTCGCAAAAGTTTGTTTATGTAACTGTTATTACGATATTATACTACTGAAGAAACTCAAATTTGTCAGAAAGCCAATAAAATATGAGGGAGTGAGACAGATGTACCAGGATCGTTGCAAATTGATAGTTACGGGCGTGAGTCCTTATTTTGTATAATTTTATAAGAATGTATCAAGGGCATTGATATATTAATGCAAAAATGTAGCAGATATGTCGTTAGCGGTCGAAAAGTAAAGCTTCGAAAACGTCCTAATTGTCACGTTTTTTTTCATTAATTCACGTCATGTGTCTGTCACAAGTCCACTAGCAGTCCTCTTTTTTTCTATTTACTTTAATTACGCTATCATTTTACACCATTCGAATGTGTGTGAATGTTGCTGTTATTGTCCTTATCTATAGTATAAAATATCAATGATCAAGGGCGTGCGTCTTAGTTTATTGTAACACATTTAAAGCTAACCATCTTATTAAATTCTAAGTAACGTTGACAAGTTGAATAGAATGTCGTGAAAGCCAATAGTGAGCACAGACGCGTTCACACCGCAAATAGGCTAACTCTATTCGGTCTTATTAAACAAGTTGATTAGACGGAACTCTACGCGCACTCGTTACACAATCCGAACACGACAAATGTGATTCATACGAAGTTTATATTGTTTTACACCCTATAACAGTGTGTAGTAATATTTGTGTATATATACAAAGATAATATAACATATTATATGTAATAAGCAGACAAACGGAGGGGACTTTTTATAATATAAACATCATATTATTATAAAAAGGCCCCTCGCCTCCTCCGTCTGACTGAACAAGACAGAATCAAAAATATTATTTTGAATGGATTTTTATACGGTTTGTTTTTTGTTACCAATAGATGGAGTAAATTATGAAGGTTTTGGTGTATGTTTATATTTATTTACGTTTTTTGTAAATTGACTGAAATATGACAATAATTTTTGAAGAAGACATTATACGGGAAAAATTGTATTGTCTGCTGCCCGTTAAGGACTTATCACACGACAATTTTTGTGCGCGCGGACGACGCACATTTTTGGTGAGCGCGTCCTCTGACTCCGCGCGTTATTCGTGTGCAAAGGCCCTATGTTAGGGTAGATAGCTGGGTATTTATATGTATATAATAGTATAGGTATCTAGAAATTGCAACATTAAAGTACATTATTTTAGTTAACGACTAGAATTTACGTGGTGTAAGTGCCAGGCGCGATATGGTACGAATTAAGATTGGCCGCGTCGAGTTCCTTCACACGAATACATTACGATAATAAAACCAGAAATTCGCAAATGTTGCAAATTGTGTTTTCACAAAAGTTTACCGGCATTTTTATTTAAATTCATGTGTTTGTTTCGCATGAACGGTAATAAAAAATGACAAAATAACAATCGATTTAATTAAAACACCTGTCATATTATACCAAGCAGATGGTTTTAACAAGTTCTTTAATTAATAAAATTGAGTATTATTTTATAAACATATAAGTACCTGCAAGGCAACTATGATCCTTTAAAGTTGCCTGCTGTAAGGCAAATTTTAGTATCGCGCTTGACTAGTTTATATGTTTTATTCAGCTATCAGCAATATGTCTTATGAATACAAAAACTATTGGCATTATTACTACGTAAATACTTTCCTTAAAAAGAATCACAATCAAATATTATTTGGTATTTTTACTAACATTCCTCGTACAACAAATTCAATAATTAGTAAGATTGTGATTTCGTTAATGTATTTGTATGGCAGATTCGAACCGACAGATTGGTTTTATGTTTTGTTTCAAAACTTTACTACGTATATAATATACGACGGCAATTTACGGGCCGATGAGTAAAGTGTACACAAGTCGCTAGTCATTCTACTTCGCTCGGTAACTCGGTATGTCAGGTTCGACCTCATTCAAGGACTCTTGGCACCGACTAAACAATAAACATGTGAACTTGTATTTTTTTACATTATTTTTACTCTGTATAACCGTGTGCGAGGAAAATATTTTAAATTTTAATGTTTACTTCTCTATTTTCATTCGGAGATTAGATTAATTTCAATGAGTGTAGGATAAAAAAATGAAATGTAATGAAATCATTAGGAAGTCTGCATAACTTGTGTTCATAACCTAACCTAACCTCACAAAATAAACAATAATATATATTTGACTTTCGAATATTTAGCGTCTTTACGATAACCCATAACAGGACAACCCAAATATTTGAAATGTAACTAATATTTGAAATACATATACCGAGAGATACTGTAGATTGCTTTTTCACATTGCGTCATCACCTGTGTTGCATTTTACATATTAACCTTGAAAGAATAATAGTAATAGCTCTGCTATTTAAGTCTATAATTATACTTACCTATTTTGTCAGTTTGTTAGTAGATATAACAGTACATTGATATTTGCCACTTAATGTTATTTCCTAAGTAGTTATATACGTATGTAGACGGAAAAAATAAAGTTGTGATATGAGATCATACGGAAGTCCGACTGATTTGTATTTACATAATCTATTATATTAATGTATGTGTACACAACCCTTCTATGCACCTAACCTCATAGACAGTAAATGTTTGTCTTTACTTTCAAATATTTATCGTCTATTCGATAACCTACAGTAATAAAATAACCTATTACGGTAATAACGGACCAAGACATTTTTTATCAATGGCATGACTGTTCATTTTTAAAGCGTTGACATCATTAGGCAAAGGTGATTTGAACATTGGTACTTTACGACTTATGTTGTTCAAATTATCAAAACTGTTTTTAGACGCGGAGTGTTCGGCTTCGAAATTGTCAGACAATCTAAACGAGTCGGGTATTGAGGGCGATGCTAATAGCACTTTCGGTTCGATAAACTCCTACGCATCTGCGCATAAGGATAGAACCGAAGTTGTGGCGGAGTATTACTCATTTATCAACCATAAGGCAATCGCCTACCACTTCTGATGTTAGCGACAGCCATTAAGGTTTCATTTATTGGTAACTGTTTTTGACTATAAGACTTTAATAGCGCAATTGTATGCTTCAACTCAGTAATGGACTGTTTAATCGGTGTGTGTTAAGACTTAAAAACAAATGAAGGTCGAACATTCGAAAATGAAAGATACTACAACAAGCAAGGGATTGAGCTAAAACAATCTATGATCACGGAATGCAATTTACCATAGCGAATTAAAGTTACGTAATATTAAAAGTGAACGCAACACAAGTAAAGAAGTAATTGGATTTAAAGTTAGTTGTACGTTCGTTGTTTACATTATAATAAGTGTGCATTTCAAACAATTTGACGATTTTAGCGCAACACAAAGGAGTGCGGGGTCACTAATTTATTAAACAAAACCGTCACCTGGACATCCTCGAGCGCAGCCGTTTTTTTTTATTTAAAGGGATAACGTTATAAGATAATCTGACAACAAGCCGAAGTAACAAAAATCGTATAAAAGACTGTGAGACCCTTTCCCCGATCCGTTAAAAGTAAAAATGTCATATAATCTTTTTTTTACCATCCTATCTTCAAAACCCAATAGGTTCCCATGACGCTCGAGGATGTACACGTTTTGTATCGTTGGCTCCCTTGCTACAAGGTGGGCCGTGAACTTGGCACGATGCTTGTTTATTTTTGACATTTGTTATTAAACAAATCTATTTGGCAATTGATACATTCACAATCACAGCTAATAAAATGTTTTGTGACAATGTGCCTCTTATGTGTGTCGGACGACACCAACGCTCATTTACCTACCGTACTTATAGTACCTAGTGTTACGTAATCAAAATCGTTTGGATGTGGAGTTTAAGAGGCATCCGTAATCTCGTCACTTAGCGGCGCCGACGCCCGGACTCCGAGATTATTAACGAATTAGGAACAACGAAGATTAAATACCATGAGCCTGTATTAATGTTCATACGGACAATTACCTCACTTTAAAGAAAAAACATACAACTAAGGAAATTGTTATTAGTTTCATTTAGTCTGATCCTGTCGACAACAGGTCCATCTTCTGTCACAAAACAGAATCTGGCAAACTTAACTAACAATAGGCCTTTCCACTTAGGTTTGGAAGACATTTTATAATTACAAATTTAAAAATCAAACTATTAAAGAAACAAAGCATATTAATAAAATTAGTTATTAAAACTGTGTGTATACACGATAAAACATCAATTAACAATAATTTAACATACAATAATTATTTCTTGATACGTGATATGATTAGATCCACAATGTATTCCATTCCGGCTTTGAAAGTTGTTTTATAAACATAAAAATATATTACACAAAAATGTTATCTGATATCATATCAATAAATGTTCCTTGTTATATCAGTTTTCAGTAACCGCTCCTTATGAATTTTATCTTTTAAAAATTTATTATCTGCATATAACGATAAGTTAAAAAAGTTTGACGATAATTCTTTTATTGTTTTCGCGTTTTATTATTAAAATTACGATTGCCTGTTTCTTAGTATAAAATTATAATAACAAAAAACAATTCTACTGTGATTTTACGAATTAAAAAAAACATATTTAAGGATAATATTTTGTAACACAAATTAGTAATATGTTCATTCATCAATTTTAAATTTGCCAGAACGACCTGCGGTCAAGACACAATAGAGCTCCATTAGCTATGGCGAGCGACGTACATGGAGTACACTCTACAAGAACTACCAATTGTACTTTACTGCACATTACTCGTCTGTGTTAGATTTGCCAAATAGAACGTTCTGATTTGTTTCTTTTCTTTTCTTTTATTGATTTACCGACATCCTGCTAGGTGTTTAAATTTGTTTATATTTTATAATAGAGTTTTTAATTATCATTACATATGTAATAAATGTCAGAAAACTCACCCACAAGTACAGATTTCGCAGATACACTGCTCCTTAATAACAGGTTTCTCCGGCTTCTTCGGTCCAGCGTGTTTCGGCCCCGTTTCGTCAATGTAGACGGTTTTCTCGACAACAGTCCTGTCGTCGCGCACCGTTTTCCTGTCATCGATGATGGTTTCGTCGTAAACGGTGGTGACGATGTCCTGCCTCGTGGTGTCAGTGATGGCATGATCTACGACGTCGTACTCCCGTACGTCTCGAATTGTGCGGACATCCTTCTGCAATGTATATTGTGAAATAAGTAACACAAACAATGAAAAAAATATAAAATTAAATTTGATCATAACTTAACTCACCAAGTTTTTGATGTCTAACTCGCTATTGTCTACAAAAACATCAGTTTTCACTTTGTCGTCTTCTTTCGCATCTTCGTATGTTGTAACTTTCCTTGTAACACCATTTTCGGTTATATAACGTGTCACTTCTACTTGACTTCTAGTTTTATCTATCTCGTATGACTTTTTAATTAAATCAGCGTTGGTTTTCTTTATAACATTAATTTGCTCTGTGTCAACACCTTCATAAAGATCTTTAACGTCCTCATTTATTTTTGTACCAAAGGTCACTTTGTCGATTCTCTTAAAAGGATACTTCTTCACGGTCTCTATAATGTCTTTTAAGACTCTGTCATCAATATTTCTTCTGATTACAATATTTTTATTGCTTACTGTAACATCTTTGTTCGAAGATGATGTCTCAATAATTTTCCGCAGGTCACTTATAGATGTAAAGTCTTTTATATCTTTTGATGTTAATATTATATTGTCCTGTGTATCCTGTCGTTTTAAGTGATGCCGTGGCTGCTCCGGCTTACCAAAAGGCGACATATCTTTCGGGCGTTTAGGCCTGTCATCACCCGTCTCGTAAACAAATTTTCCATTCCATGTACCCGTGCTCCTTTCGTAGGTGGTCAGAGTGTCTTTTGTTTCTGAAGTAGTTTTTGAAGTACTTTCCTTAGTAAGATTTTGCTGTTCTTTGGTGATAAACTCATTTGTTTTGGTTACATCTTTAACATCACGTTTGTCAGTTCTTCTGTCTGTAGTAGTTATTTCTTGAGTATCAGAATACACAGACTTGTCCGTCGAGTCTTTTACGTTCCTTATATTATCATCAACTGCTCCTGCAGGGTGTTCTGTAATAGCAGGCTTCTTTGTGAAGTCTCCAGAATAAACATTTCTTGTCGAAGCAATTTCTTTACCATCTCTATACAGAGCAGATTCCTCTGCAACGTGAGTTGCACTAATGGGAATACCGTCTTTGCCGGTATCATAATAAGATTCTTTATCTAACACATGTCTCGTATATTCGTGTTCCGGCTTTATCCCAGATCCACTGATGTGATGACTCTTTTCATGAGTTGAAAGTTCTTTGCTGTCTCCCCATTCCCTGTGCGAGCTATCAACAATCCTTTGCTTGCCATCGACTACTTCTACTACATATGATGAAGTCGATGCTTGTTGTGCGCTACTGGTGTTACTTTTTAATATTTTTGTTGAAAAGTTTATGTTATCGGTATCTCGTACTTCCAAAATTTCTCCTACTTTCTTCAGTTCATTTTGGATTGTTGAATCATAGCCGTAGAAATTAGATGAATCTGTTCTGGTGTTTTGATTGTGTCTTTGTACACTGGTAGATTCATTGGTGGTTGAACTACTTTCAACAACATTTGTATTGCTTTGCATCGTGTTAGCTACATCAGACGTCAGGGTACTATGTTGTATATTGTCCCGGGTAATCATCTGGTCTTGCGTTGATTTAATCTGTTGGATATTGTCTTTATGAGAAATAACGTTCTGGTGTGAAGATATTTGATTTCCATCTTTAACGAGTCTCGAGTCCTCTTTAACAGTCATTTCACTTTTAGGTTGATCACCATTCTTTCCACTGTCATATTTAGATTTCATATCATAGTTTTGTTGGCTGTATATTGATTGTGGCGTAACATTGGTCCCGCTTACACTCGCATAAGCTTCTTTCGATGACTTCTCTTTAGCATCGCCCCACTCCCTTTTCGAGCTGTCAATTATGCGTTCTTTTCCGTCAACAATTTCAACGACGTACGATGAAGATGATGATTTAGTAACACTGCTGCTTTTATTTTCACTTGTCTGATTCGTCGTACTAAATTCTCTAGTTTTAGTGTTCCTATCCAGCGTGCCTTCTGCTCCATAAAAATTTTTAGAATCCGATTTAACGGTCTGACTTCTCTTCGAGCCATCAGGGGAGTGATAACTGTCCTTCTCGCGTTGGTTTACAAATTTCTTATCAGTTATTTTTGAGAAATTGTCTTTCATATCTCGACGAGATATAAATGACTGCTGTGTCGACTGAGTATTGGTTGCATTTTCACGTTCCGATTGAAGAAGTGAATTAGTTGCATTCGCACCCTGCTGTCTTCTGCTTTGGATGTTAGATCCAGCAGAGTCGTGTGAAGTACTACCAATAAAAGCAGTGTTAAGGGTTTGATTCTCAACGGAAGAGTCCGCTGTTCTATCAAAAGTCTGACTATGACTTGAATTAGACTGTTGTACTGATGTAGATGATGACTGAATAGTCTCACTTTTCGAGCTCTGTTGGTGTACCGAGGACGACGAGGTTTGTTGCAGTACGGAATTAGAAACGAATTCTCCTGTAGTGGACTGAGCCATGTCACTTACGTTATGCTCGTGCGATCTTATCTGAGACAAATCAGTCACCGACGGTGCTTCCGTTATAATATAATGCGGATGGCTGTTATAGTGTTCCGATATTGTGGAGCCGGTTATAGAAGCGTGATCGGTTACATCGGTAATCATAAGCGGGTCGTCCTCCTCGACCTTTACATCGATGTAGCGAATCTTTTTACCTGAGGAGCTGACCTTCTGCAGTGTGTTGCTGCTGCTCTTCTGCACGGTGGACGTGGTGCTCTTCTGAACACTGCTCGATGCACTACTCGATGTGGTCACTTCGGACGCAGATTGTTTAGTCTTTTTATTTTTTATAGTCATTTTGTTAAGCACTATATCGCGTGTAAACGATTATAAAACTTATCTTAATTTACGAGAGATTCTTAAAATTATAACGATTAAATATTTTAAAATAAAAAGTAAACTTATCACATAATAATATAAATGGATCGCTTTGCCATGCAATGTATACCGTCGCGAGAGTCGTTCGTGTCGGGGTTTGGTGCGCGCGCGCCACTCACAAGTGTTCCGCGCAGTCTGCGTTGTGTGGTGGCTGGGCTGCTGTGCTCGCGGAGCAAACGATTACCCGCTCCCTTCCCCTTTCCCCCCTTCGCACCTTGACGTGTGTCGTGTCGCCCACCGGACCTTCGCGACACGTAATCGTAAGCGCTGCTGACTCGCTGTCGAACTCATACCAAAAATGGTACATTCTGCGTTACGCCGTAACGTCATAAGTCGAAACTTTGTGACACTTTTGTCTATGGATAATAATGAAATGTATACATTTTTTGCTAAACAAAGTTATAAACAGTTTTGGTTTATTAAAACAAACAATAATTTAACGGAGTGTGGATTTTTTTCAATCTTTATACGCCGTGGTATCTGTTTACTATCATTAAAAGAAAATGCTATGATTGGTATTATTAATGATAATTCCCAAGGGGGGTTGGCGTCAGGCAGGCGGCCGGCCGTAAAAACTATAGCCAAAACCTAAACAGTATGGACTACAATCATACTGTGCCGACCTCATAAGAGTGGGAAAAGGGCAAGGAGATGATGATGAATTTCAACGTATTCCACGTTGAATTTGATTTATTTTTTATATAATCGGATTTATAACAAAACTAATGGACAATTGTAATATTTGTTATGTTTAAAAATCAACATTGGTAGAGCCCACAACATGAACATCTGTTGCACGAGATGAGAGCCGAAATAAACTTGTGTCTGAACGTGAGACCTTACTGGGAGATGTCTCGGACTGGGGTCGATAAAATTTGTCCCCTTTAATCCCAAAAAGACACAAGACTAACTGATCAGCTTGATCCTCTGGCATTGCGAGTAGACGTCGCGTTTCATTGCATTGTTTACCGCATTTACCCTGAGCAGTGTTCCAAAGAACTATTCAGTAAAAATCCTGCCATTGAGTTCCGTCATCGCTCATCCTGACAGAGCTCCAACTACCATCCACACCGTCTTGATGGTTGGCGTTTCACGACATTGCGCGAAGCGTCCTACCTCGGACAATCGTGCTGTAGAATGATGACTTAGAGTGTTTCAACAAGCAAACGTTCTCCTTCCTTAAAGGCCGGCAACGTATCTGCTAACTTGTTTCTCTAGAATTGTGGATATTCATGAGCGTCGCTGATCACTAATATTATAGATGACCCTTTGATCTTATGCTTAGGTTATAAAAAATCTAATGGGCCAGCTCAACCGGTGAAATACCACGACCTCACAGAAGACAGGCGACAAAATAGAATTATTCTGCGTATCGTCTGATGAGTGAAATTAGTCGACCTTAGTTCTATTGTTCTTCCCCTTCCCATCAATTTCTATAAGGAGGGGATGAGAAGGGGGAAAGGATTTGACCCAGGAAGCGATAAGTAGAAAAAGGAAATATAATTTTTTCTGTTTGTCCACCTCCCCTCCTCTGTCCATTCAAGGTGGGCAATTTATATTCCACTCATTAGCTTATTGCAGTCCTTTGCTACCTTCTATTATAAAAAAAAATCAAACTTAGAAAAAGTTTTATACTCTGAGCACTATGCTTACACCGCGCTACCTAATTTTAGTGATGTGAAGTATTGGTTCCTTACTTTAATAAATAACAAAGTATTAAGAATTAATGCATTTTGTCCTTTTTTAATGATAAACTATGAAAAAAATTTTTTTTTCGCCAAACAAGTTGTCCATTTGGGGGAGAAGTGGTGGTTTTTTGGAGCGAGGCTCCTATAGCCCTTTATTGTTTGTACCAGGCTCCTATAAATTTAGCAGCACCACCTAACCTGTTATTTATCGATTGACATCATTGAAATGAAGCACAGATGTATACTTATAACATACTAATTAGTTTTACAAAAAATGTATAAGCATAAAAATGGTTTTAAAAGTG
>JWHW01027314.1:202639-215249 GCA_000931545.1 Papilio glaucus
TTAAATATGACCTCTTTTTAATACCTCCGTGCTTAATTGGTCAAGTACGTGTGAATTGATTATACTTTCGCTAGTTGTAACTTTGTAACAAGTTCATAAGCCTCGGCAAGGCCTAGCCTTATTGTTCTGGGAATGGTGACCAATTTGTCAGATTTAGGGGCTTAATGCCCCGTCAGGTTAAACCTCCTCCAAAATCATAAGAATTCGTCCATAACAAATTTCAAGATCTCTAGATAATTTGATCTTTGGCTTAGATATCGCTTACGGTGGTAGAGCCCGCTACAACATCTGTTGCACGGATAGGCCGGCTTGACCGGTGAAATACCATGACCTCACAGAAGACAGGTGTGAGGTAGAAGTACTCTGCGTTTCATCAGATAAGTGAGGTGCAGGAGGTCTAATTTCAGTCCTCTTCCCTTCCCACCCTTTCCTCATTAGGATAGGATGGGAGCGGGAAGAGGATTGGACGGGGAGGGGGTTTACGGAGAAAAGGAAATATCCTTTTTCCTGGCTATCCTCCTCCTCTAATATTTACCACACAACAAACTGCGATAGCGGAGCGTACAGTAAAATTGTAAACCCTAACTAAATTCTATTTATAGATGACAAAATAATTTGTGATCAAAATTATAATTTTATAAAATTACAACTGTCTAGTTTCAAGAGTTCCACAGTTACTTAGTGTGAAGTGGTTTAACACTAAGTGATCTTAGCCTGAGTTTCTTACTTAGATCAATGCTCATTCCTAATCTCGGTACCCATTGCCCAGTTTACTATGTTACTACAGTTTATGGAAGAATAAATTAATTTAAATAATGATTCTCGAAATTGAGCCTACCACCTTGTACTGCTGCACAACGATTTTAATTAAAATTATACTCAATAATGACTCAAAAATGCGTATTTTTCTTGTGTTTGTACTTTGGCTATACATTTCCAACGGCTTTTACATTTTACTAAGTTCTACTTGAGAACCTCCGTTGCATCTGCGATCTG
The DNA here is from genome assembly GCA_000931545.1 of Papilio glaucus. Taxonomy (NCBI): domain Eukaryota; kingdom Metazoa; phylum Arthropoda; class Insecta; order Lepidoptera; family Papilionidae; genus Papilio; species Papilio glaucus. Next base: position 203,636 of record JWHW01027314.1, read on the forward strand.
CGTCCCAGTGCGGAATGAATCCGGAACTCACGTCATCAGTCTACGACATGATAATGCCATGAGTTCTATAAATAGTTGCAGTCCGTGAAATAAGAATTAATCAAAAATAGAAATACATAATGTTGGAAATCTAATCAGAAATAAGAACACCAGAAATTATATACATAGTCGTTAAATAATTAATGTAATGGTACAGATTACCGTGAGTCTTTATATCATTTTAGCACGCGATTCAGTGGAATTTAGACAGGACATCTGTCGCGTTAGGTAGTTTTAAATAAATTTCGTCACATCCGGAAATTCTACTCCGTAATACTTTCGAAATTTAAAATTCGAACGTAATATTCGATTTTCAAAAACAATGGACAGTTTATACAGCGACCGGTACATTCACAGACATTAACCAAACCAGACGTGGGCTGTACAAGGCCCGGCTTTTGCTGTCTTTAAAAGGCTATGGTGGGCGAGTCGGTTTTGAATCATGCGCCCACCGCCTGCCTGCATGCAACAGCCGCAAATAACTATATTAATCACTCTTTTCAACTTACTATTTCACAAATGAATGAAATCTAGGACCACATATTAATACGAAGTATTTTAACCCCATTTCAACGCAACTCAACACACATGCAACACACAGCATGTGTGTTGAGTTGTGCGATATGTTCTAAAAAAATATCGCACAATTTTGTCTCAAATTGCAGACTTGCGGAGTGATAGATACTCTAACCACAAGGCTAATAGGATGGGGCTGTCAGGTATACAAAAGAAAATAAAAGTAAGTATGTTTTCAGTATGGTAATACTGAAAACATACTTACTTTTATTTTCATTATGGTAATACATATAATATAATTAATATTATATGTATACCATAATGAAATACATATAATATACATACAAATAACTCAAAAACAACTGGTTAGATGTTGATCAAATTTATATGGCAATAACAACCAACTTTCAATCAAAAAAAGATAATAAACAAAAGTACACAGTAATAAACACATCGCCAAAAATCACTTGTGCGAAGTTTTTACTTACTTTGCAGTTTAAACTTTTGCTAAGCGAAATTAATGCTCCTGGGATGAACCACTTACTGGTGATGTACTTGATTTATGGCGCCACTTCTTGACGTCACTGCCGCGTCTTAACGAGATCAATATTCCACATTGCGTCTTGTCGGAATCTCCTTTGTTTGGAGACTGCATACGGAGCTTGCCTGTACGTGCGCTCCGTGGCCGGTGATGGCTCGGTAAGTGTTCACATTCTTGCATCCAAAAGCAAGGCAGCGCCTATTAAACCTACTAGCATTCCTCGTCTTGAGCTTTGCGGGGCCTTCCTAGAATCAAGGTTGTGTACCAAGGTTCTCACTCACCCGCAAGCCAGACCGCTGCGTCTTGTGCTGCGACTCGATGATCGTCATACGTTGGCTGTCTGCTTACCCTTCTCTCTTGCGGCCTTTCGTTAAAAACCGCATGTCGGAAATCCAAGATAGCTGCGGTGCTGCTCCTTGGCGATACGTACCGCCTAAGGAAGACCCCGCAGACCTCGTATCTCGCGGTCTTAGCGCCGACCTCTTACTTAAATCATCCTTATGGTGGTCTGGCCCTTCTTTCCTAAAACAGGACACTTCTCGATGGCCCACAGCGCCGCTGACCGAAATGAGCACTCCACTGCCAAAATCAGTATCAAAGAAGGCATTTGCCGGTCTTTGTAGCCTGAAGTGTCACCTTCTAATCAAATAGAACATTTGATAAAAAAATAAATCAAGTTATTCAAAATTACAACGCAAAATAGCTTATATATTGCGATTTGTACATAATTGCCAAAATTCGCGTAATAAATTAACAGGCTCTCTTGCCTCTTCAGAGTTCAGCTCCGCTTCTGTACTGCTTATTCATTTGTCACAGCAACATAGTTTCCCTGACGAATATGACCTGCTTAAGACAGGTAAGAGCCGACTTAGTTCGTTGCTGCCGTTTTTCGACTCGGGCCTACTTAGAGTTGGCGGTCGACTTACCAACTCATTTTATGATTACGGCGTCAAACATCCGCTCATCATTTGTAGCAAACATCCTGTCACAAAGCTGCTATTCACCATGTTCCATCTGCATCTACTTCATTGAGGATACATTGAGATACATTCATATTACATTTGAGGCAATATTAAATTCACGGCCCCTTACGCCTCTTTCGAACGATCCTTCCGATCTAACGCCCTTAACTGCAGCTAACTTCTTAATTAGAAGGTCTCTAATGTTCTTGTTACATCCTCAGGTCACTGACCAGAAGATTACTAACATTCAAAGGTTCCAACGCGAAGTTGGAGCCATGGTAGTTATCAAGGAAAAAAATCTTCCTCCGCCTATGTGGCTTCTTGGTCAGATTGTAAAATTGTTGCCAGGCCGAGACGGCATAGCTCGGGTAGAGGATATCAGAACAAGGAAGGGAACAAATCGGGGGGCGTCCAACATGATTTGTCCTTTGCCCATTGAAGACTCAGGCTCTTCAACGCCGGGAGTGTGTTCGCAACAGCATAAATAAAGTCCGGGCTCGCGACATCGCGGGGGTGAGGGGGGCTGTGCGCGATACTTCACTTGTGGACGGTCGAAGAATAGGTTTGTTCGCGTCGCGGCCTAACCAACATTGTAACGCTTTGCAAAAAATATAAAATATTTTACAGTCCACGCTCTTATCATTTTAACAGATTTCTTCTAAACTATTGGTCAGAATGATATAGTTAAAAAGACAATTATAATCTACATTAAATTCTCTTGATAATTAACATTTAAATGAATAAGGATTCATACCGAACACGAACAATAGCGTAGTAAGTATCGAAAGCGTTTTAATTAATGTTTCCTAAGAAAAAAATAGTTATTGTGAGACAACCATAGAAGATAGATATATGTCATCGCGAACTTTTATTTAGCTTATTTAAAGAGCTACAATTATTTCGTGCATGGGTGCAGGGGTTAAGGGCAAGAGATGATGAGGTTGCGGTAGTATTAAGTAGGTAATATCATTTCGTTTAAGTAAAATTCTACGGGTGCACGGTGGCGGGGCACAGCTATAATAAATAAAATACATTTTATTCTACGAATAATGTGGCCTGCTAGCAATAATAGTAATGGATCAAAGAGTTATGGCGTTGCACCTACGTAAGTACGTACGACAGCTAATGTAAATCTTTCCAAAAGATGGACCAACGATCTGATCAAAGTCCATTCGATGAAGGCGGCAAAGGCATATCGTCATATATCGTCGGAGGAAGCCTATGTATAACAATGATCGTCTATCGACTCCACTTAAGTAATTATCTTAAAAACAGGTAGCTTCGTTAATACTTATTTGAAGCACTATTTTTATCAACAAATGAAATAATGACATACAGAAACACTGGAATGATAAGAATGTTGATAGCCTCTTTAGCTCAGTGGTAGAGCACTGGTCTCGTAAACCAGGGGTCGTGAGTTCAATCCTCACAGGAGGCAATGATTTCTTTTATTCTACTACAGGTTGTCTTTAAAACGCATTTAACACTAAAGAAAATATGTAATTAATATCACAAAAATCACTGATTTTAAGAAAATCGTTCGTTTATATCGATTTGTAACTCAAAACTTTTATTAATTTTGTAATCTAATCTACGTCAGAAATCAAGTTAGTAAGGCCGTTATGATTATGAGGTAAACGTAAATTGGTTTTTGTGTTTTCTGAGACATGCAGACTGCATTTGAAATAATTATTTGAAATACAGAGCCCTCTAGTTTGTTACGGTATAAACCAAACGTTTTCACAACTTCTTGTCTCGATGTTCTCCATGTTAAGTTGCTTAGTTTGACTAATCGCTAGATGTCACTGTGTGGAGTTTATGTCGCAAAAACATAACGAGAGGGCGCACGCAAAATACGTCGATAAATGGCCGCCTGCGTCACGATGCTGCGCAATCAAGCACGGAAATAACTAACAGCTGTTCTACAATATTCGTTCGGGCAACTCAGGTAGCAGCTGTACACGGACGAATACTCAGCGGTTTTCCTTAGAACTGCGATTGTTTGGACATTAGTGGCTTTCTCATTGTTTAATTTTTCGCCGTGCTGCACGAACGTTTCCATATTTTAGTTTATTACTGTCAGCGTGTGCTCTTAGTATTGGCTTCGAAAGTGTGTGAATCATTGCAATTCGTGCGTTTCTTGGCGAAATGTTTACCAAAATTCGTTCATTGTTGTTGTGACTCAAATCAAGTTGAAATGCCTCGTGAATACGTGGACCGCGAGGAGAGTTCTACAGTGTTATGTCAATAGAATCTCTTGTAGATAGTAATTTTAATTTTTATAACCGTAAAAGTAATTTTAAAAATGTCAAGCACAGTTCCAAACAGTTCTGCCTTAAGAGCTTTAGCTTTAGAATACAAAAGCTTGCAGGAAGAACCCGTGGAAGGTTTTAGAGTGAAACTTTTAGGAGAGGACAATTTATTTGAATGGGAAGTTGCAATTTTTGGTCCACCTGATACATTATATCAAGGCGGATACTTCAAGGTAAGAGTTATACCTTCTTTATTGTTTCATATTATTTCGTTGGGAATTATACCGATTCAATTACAAAACAATATATCTATTTCTCAATTTCTTTATTTACTGTTAACAAACTACCTAAAATAAATTTTCACTATCTTAAAGTTTCATAATCAAAAAATGTTGATACATTTGAAGAATTTCAACCCATATTTATAATTATTTACTTATTTCTTTAGGATTTCATTCCTTTTGAGGTAATATAAATATTTTCTTAGTATATCATACATGCCACAATTTCTGTCTTGTCTGTATTTTTCTTTAAACATGATATAGTAATTTTTATCTAATGGTGCATTAAACACTTTGGTAAACTTTTATATTTTGGAAGATGGCTTTGCCCCCCAGACCCCAAAATCAGCTCCAGGGAAAAATCAGAAGAGGGTATTCCTGCTTCCTCCCAACACCACTCCCATAGGACTGTTTCTAAGTAAATTGAAAAATAAAGTTTGTAAACACATCTTTATTTTTTATGTGAGTTGCATGTGGTCTATGTTCAAACTAACAAGAACACACCCAATAAATTATTGTAGAAAGAAGGTGTTGTGGCAGAATATTTTTTCAACTAAGAACAGAGAAAGAGAAAATTCTGCATAATATAATGCAGTTTAATCAAAATACAAATAAACCCTTGTAATCACATGAGAAATAATGAGTATATTTTATATATGCATACATCAAAGATTTCTTAATAGTAATATAATACTATAGTACTCATAAATACATTATAGAAAAAACAACTGATAATATAGTTAAATTAAATAATAATAATAAATCAGCCTTTTTCTAGAATGTTCCCCACTGCAGGGGCACAGGTCTCCTCTTCGAGAGAGAGAAGGGGCCGTAATCCACCATGCTGGCCTATTGGGGTTTGGTGGATGTCACATGTCTTTGAATTTATTGGTTCTAAGACATGCCAGTTTCTTCACAAAGTTTTCCTTCACTGTTTTTGGAGCAGTGGTGATGAAATAAATTAACACAAATTAATGCGCCTGCCTGGGTTCGAACCCGCAACCTACAATATGTTAGTCGGAGCCGAAACCACTGAGCCACCACTGCTCCTCAGTTGTTAGTCCTAGTTGAATTACTTATCATTAATCTCTTTGCTCTAAGATTCTCAAGTGAATAGGGATTTAATACTATTAATAGTTAGACTGTAAAACTGTAAGTTATTATAAACATTAATATAAATTAGATGTGGACTGAGCTTTACTCTATGTTGTCATCTACCATCATAATAAATAAATGCACTCACACCCTTAAGCCCTTAGGGGTATGTAGTGATCATGGATTTCCATTTGGGGCAATCCCAGCATACCTTTCCTCTACATCCATCTATCTATGCATACATGTTATGCGTAGATTTATATGCTATGCATACATGATATGAATGCTAACATTGAATGATAGGATTTAATCCTATCCTAAAGTCAAGCCTAATATACTTCTTAAGGATTGCATCTCAACTGCATTAACTCTGCTAACATCGATTTCCTGCCATCGTAAGATTTTGCCAGCCATTATAAATACCATTAAGATTTACTATTGTCAATTGATTTATCTGCTGTTGATACTGATGGCTAATCGGGTCCAGTTGACTTATGGACATACAGAGACTAAAGCTCTTTACACTCTGACTTCTGGTGAGAGTAGATTACCGATATAGAGGCCTCATCTTTTTCATCAAGAGTCGAGTTGGATGCAAAGAGAGAAAGACCAAAAAAGATCCACCTTCTGTATGGATAATAATAATAATAATAAAGCCTTTTATTCCACAACCCATATTTTACATTTCAAATGATGTAGAAAAACTTTTAGATAAATGCTAGAGTAAATACATTTTTTTGTAATTGCGCTGATTAATTTGGGATATGGACCCCTTCTTGGGTATAGGCCTCCTCCAACCTTTTCCATCTTTCTCTGTCCTTGCCTTGTTCAATCCAATCATTTCCCACCGCCTGCACTATGTCGTCTTCCCAACGCTGTTTTGGTCTGCCAACTTTTCTAGTGCCTGGTGGTCCCTTCCATTTGGTGGTCTCTATGGTCCACCTTCTATCAGTGCAACGTGCGATGTGACCAGCCCATTGCCACTTTATTCTTAGTGCCTGTATGTATGGATAACAGTGCAAATATTATTGACTATAACTATAATGGTTGCTAGTGAGAAGAGGACTTTTTCTACACTTAAGCTGATAGAAACCTATCGCGATCGAAAATTTCTCAATCTAGATTTAGAAACTTGGCAACTTTGTCAATCCAAAATGAAATTTCTAAAACATCTTTGATAGGTAACCTAATAAAAGACTGATAGAAGGGCTACAAAAGTTAAATGTTATTACTTTTTTAATAAATGGTTGCCTGTTTCTCGTCTGACACAGAATTGCAGTTAGGGGGCCGCCGTAGAAATCTCGCTTAGGGCGCTGGTAGTGCTAGAACTGTACTGCCACGATGAACAATTAGTGACGGAAAAACAGCACTAAAAACAAAGTGCTCAAATTTGCGCTCAACGCGCGTCAGTTACGTGTCACCTGCCTACGCGTGCTATTGTCCAAGATGCCGAAATGTACTTACTAATTTTGTAAAAATATGACGGTTCGTTTAAACCCGATAAATTTTACTGATCGCCCAAGTGTATAAATTGCATACTGGACATACCTTCTGTCACGCTTAAGACACTTTTCACAAAAAAATTAATCGTTCAGGTAATATACATGGTTTTCTTGCTGAATTTGATTTGCAAAAATCTAAATCTGTAATCGTGATCGTCGTCATATCAGCCCAGAGTTTTTTGAGTTTCACTGCTGGATTAGGCCTGCCTTGTTGAAGATCGAAGATCGGCCCCCTGCCCTCATCCAAACTATAATATTGCTATAGTATTGTTATGTTGTATACTAGCAGTGCCCCGCGGTTTCACCCGCCCTGCAACTTTACTGCAAATTACATTACCTACTTAATACTACCGTACCATCATATCCCTGCCCTTTTCCTCGTATGTGGGGTCGACACAATATAGCCGTAGCACAGTTAAATTGATATCACTTTTTTTATTTTTAAACCGATTGAGATAAAACAAACACTTCACTTAACATGAAACTTACCACAATAGATTAATGAAAACCGCACCAAAATCGGTTAAGCCATTTCTGAGATTAGCGGTAACAAACGCACTGACAAACATGCAAAAATTGTAATAATCATTTTTTTGGGTTGCGTTTATGAAGGCCCCCAAGAACAGTTTTTCTCAAATATCTTCCATGTGCAGACAGCGATCAGTTACATTTTTATCATATGTTTAGATTGTTGATTTCAAACTAATATTGTGTTTGAAAAGTTTGTTATGTTATAAGAACACCTTAATACAGATTGCTTAAATAACAAATGAATGGATCAAAGTCAATGGACATAATAGCTTTGCAGTTGCAATTTGTGAATGTTTTTGCATCATATTCAGTAGTAACATCAACATAGCATTGTTTAAAATTGTTATGTTAAAACAATCTGATATGGTATTTTTCAAATAATTACTCACTAAGTGTACTATTATTCTTTTTTTCTTATTATAAATGCATTATGATAAAATATGGTTACACTACAAAGATGGTGATATCATAATCATCTGTAATCTTTAGAAATACTCAAAACCATAACTCAAATAACTGCTTACCCCTTGTAATTAATTTATTAATGAATATGGATTTCTATTAGGAATGGTCCCCACACATCGCTCTGTCCCGTCTGTTACATTCCTACATCTATTATATACACATTGGTTATGGGTACTCCTAACCTCAACTGACATCTGCAACATAAAATTATCTTTCCAATATTATGATTAATCTTATTACTATTATTAATTAAAAATGCTGATTTGTCATTATACTTTCTAAATACAAAAATTCTATTGTTACAGGCACATATGAAGTTCCCACCAGACTACCCTTACTCTCCACCTACTATTAGATTTCTTACAAAAGTATGGCATCCAAATGTTTATGAGGTAAGTCTTAGCATACATTTTGAAAATATAATCTATATAAATAAAGGGCGACATATGTATGTTCTTGCGCAATTTAATTTTTTTAAATTAGTGTACACATACCAGTATCATGTTTGTAAAAAATATTATGTATAGCACATAAGTACTTTAATATTAAAAAAAAATAATCCTTTCTTAGCATTCACACTACTATACTATAAGGCCTCATACGCACTGAGAGGATGAGGTCAGTCGCGTGCCGCGTAGTGTAAAATATGTACGATTAAAAAAAACTTTTTCATTCGCACTATGGACTACGACGGCTCCTGAGGACCAAGCGCCGTGGTTACTCGCAGTGCTGTGGGTCCACTGTGGATGGCCGCGCAGGAGCTATACGCACTGTGCGCACGCGGTTGTGGACATCCGTAGTTGCAACCGCGGCAAACGGCTGGCCGCATCAGAAGAGCGCTTATGGACTCTAATAGTTTTTGTCTACTGTAATTGCAAATTTCATTTACTATTTAGTTAGTCAAATAGTGGTGTCTAGTTCTAGATTTTATTGCGTTCCAATTTCAAGTGGGTCTATTTTCGCCAACTTAAATTACTGGTCTTAAGATATGATGAGTCAGTGTGAATGTTGGGCATCCAGAGACAGATTGTTTCTTAAGACCACATTGCTGATTTACTAAAGTTACTACTAACTTCTATGTCGCCGATGGTACAGGAACTTGCTGCCACATATCGACTCAGTACTAAACAAGAGATTATCTAAAATCTAAAAAAAAATACTTAATACAAACTAGCTGGAAGTCGTACTCGGTCTGAGTCATCATCATCATCAGGTTGCTACTTTTAAAGTTCTTTCGAATATTGAATCAAAATAAGTGATGTCAGTCACATTCGCCTACCTAACAAATACAATAGCCGGCGGGTACATAGGCCCAAAAAGTCTCAGAAAAAGCAAACAATGGTGATTGTTAGACCGAAACCCAGAATATTTCTTGCAACATGCTCAGTGTGCAGGTAGGCTAGTTTTGAAACGTTTTTAACACACACTTATTGTATGCAATACAAACAACAAGCTAACGAAATAGTTTATAAAACACTCGTAGGCCGAATGGAACATTTCTTTCGCTATTTATAATATTTTAAATTAAAAAAAAAATAAAGTTTTGGTGACTTCCACGACACATTGTTTTTCGTTCAGATGGCTCATTAAATATCACGCCTGTGACAGGCAATAAGTTAACCCAAAAAAGGAATTAGATTGTTTAAAAATGGGCGTATATGTAGGCCTACCTGGTCACAACTATGACGGTTAATTTAAATTCACGAAACTAACTTTGATCGTTACAATATGCAAACTTGAAATTAAAGCAAACAACTATGGTCGTAAAATTCAATATTATCGATTTTTGTAATAATATCTCGAGTATAATCTGATTTCCGTTGTGTTTTTTGTTTCACATCCTTAAATTACAATGACATTATTGTGTAAATAATACCTAAGGTTTTTAAATTCAAATTCGGTGTTATGCAAATACATCATTTTGAAAATCAAATTCAGACTTTTACATATCAAGTTAGCCTTTTAGGAATCAATTTCGCACATTTACATATCAAGTTGACATGGAGCAGTGCGAATTTGATTTGTAAAAACCTATATATTGAGAAGACTATCACTAGTCATCGTTTACAATACTCGGAGTATTGAAATAAGCGAGATAATATACACATGTGTTAAAATGTTCAAACTGTGCGTCATCATAAAATTAAAAGTTACAAGTGTGATGCAGTAATTTCATCATTGCTTGTGCCAAAGTCGTTGCTTAGTACGCGGACTTTTAGTTTTATTGAATACGTCAACGGATTTCTTAGTGCATATGTGTACGGTGTACTAGTTAAATACTAGTCGTTATGAATTATTTAGTTAAATATATACATGAGTTTGAGACGGAGGTGGAGAGAGAGGAAAGAGAAAGTCCGAGAAGAAAGGACCAATTTCAACCTAAATTAAATATTGCTAAACATAATGTTAATGATCAGGCTGTGTTAACATTTAATAAATTACCACAGAATATTGAAACACTTTATATCGTTTGTAAGCAGACTCAAGGCATTTCTTTTGGAAAACAAAAATTCTGCACACTTATTTTAATGGATAATTACTATTATAATAAGCATGACATTTATTTTTATATTCGAATACAATGTATGTTGTTAATGAATAAATAAATACAAATAATAAAAACTTGCTGACTACGAACGATAATAGAAAAGGCCTTTAAAGATCTTCTGCTGCGATTGTTTATGTTCATTGTTATTGAATCCTGCACATTACCCCCTAGGTCTAATACTCATCACGAATAATCGTGTATATGAAGTGAACTCCAAAGTATAGTATATCACATAGAGTGAGCGAGACGAACGTGTACATAAGAGCTACTGCTAGATAAAAAAAATAGCTGTTATGTGTCGTCTGACTTCTGAGATACGACGATTCGTGGCAATATGTATTGTACAATAAAAAAAAACGAGGGCTATGCGCCTCCGAGAAAAATAGGTATTTGATAAATTTTGTTATCGTAAAATCACACTAGCTTGTGGAAGAACTAATGTGCGTTAAGGAATAATCATAAAGTCATTATCCATTTTTGTATAATCTGCGGACGCGGCGCTATTCCTAGCACACGTGAACTCTGTGACAAATCAGGTTTGATATAAAGACAACAAAAAAGCCACTTGACACTCGTCGATCTATTCCACATCAGTAGCAACCTTTAAAGACTAAGAGCCTCAATGTTTCAATATCAGTATTTCTTTTTTAGATTCTGCTACGAATAATAAATATGCTCGCGTATTGGGAGGAATTATAGAAAAATATTTGGGAGACTTACTAAGAAACATGAATGCGAAAGATTGAACTTCCCATATTTTACGAATTTCCTATCGAACACCTAGATAAACCATCAATTCTGCATACATGAGTCATCCGTAACAAGTCATCCCTGTGTGTAGGTGATATGAACGTATCTGTAACAACAAGATATTTTTAATTA
>JWHW01027314.1:230966-248092 GCA_000931545.1 Papilio glaucus
TTTTAAGTGGGAAAAGGGCAGGGAGATGACGCGACTGCATAACATTATACTGACAAGTCCCCCGCGTGTCATTGTAACTGATAGAATAACTGAACAAGGGTATGGACATACAAGCATCATATTTTATTAAACAACCAACTGGTAATTATGAAACTTTTGTCCAACATTCAATTTATTTCTTTCCTGACAGTCAATATATAATAGACATTTGTTTACAGATAAGAGCTTGTTTATTTATTTGACCGCTGCTATGATTGATTGATATCAACTGTAATGCGCTTTTTACACAGTTTATCAGCCCCAAAATTGACGGGGACTAGCTTTTTGACATTCCCCGGGAACCCACTTGATCGGAAACATTTGCGTTTTTATTTTCATACACTTAAAAAAAAAGACTATTTTTACTACTAAAAAAGGGCGATATAAGGAGCACCCATAACCGACGAGCTTGTATGCGTAGATGTATGAATGTAGAAGAAGCGAGAGAGGTGTGCCAGGATCGCGCCAAATGGAAATCCATGATCTCTGCCTACCCCTCTGGGATGACACGATCACAAGCATGTTGTTATTGGAAGTTAAGACCCGCAAATCTATGCCGTCTAAAATAATAATAAGCGACAGGCAGCATGAATAATGACATCATATAAATCACCTTATTGAACGTAATCCCATACCTATTATTTGGATCAATACATCAGATAATGAATAAATTTTGTGACCTTGTAAAACATACTTCGTACATGTACCTAGATATTTAATTATAAAGTACTAGCAGGTGTCCGACGCTTCGCAAGCACTCCTTTGTTATTTTCCACATAATAAATAAACACACATACATATAAAGATCTCTATAAGGTCACATGTTTTAAGGATAAACTTCTGATAAAGAAGAAATATGTACAATTGGTTGTTATACATTAAAATCCATACATTAATATCATGATGAATTGTTGAAAGTAGATACGTTTTTCAAGTGTTATCTCACAGCAGAAGTTGGAGCTCCTTGTGGCCAAATGTGTATGTCGGAAGAAAATTTACGATGTGTTTTGTTTATGTTCCAGAACGGCGACCTGTGCATATCGATCTTACACCCGCCGGTGGACGACCCGCAGTCGGGCGAGCTGCCGTGCGAGCGCTGGAACCCCACGCAGTCTGTGCGCACGGTGCTGCTATCGGTCATCTCGCTGCTCAACGAGCCCAACACCTTCAGCCCGGCCAACGTGGACGCCAGTGTCATGTACCGCCGCTGGCGCGACTCCAAGGGCAAGGATAAGGAGTACGAAAATATCATAAGGTAAATCTTGACGAGACAATATATGTTGGGAAAGTTAATTATACTGTTGGTAGATGTCGCTCTAGTTTAACCGACCTGATTAGGTTAAACCGACCACATGTATTAGTAGATCATCATCATATCAGCCTGTACCGATACACCGCTTGACATAAGCTTCTTCCCTGTGATACCACTCTTTCCGGTTTGGCGTCAATCGAATCCACTTCTAGTCCTGCACCCTTAAGATGTCATCGATAAATCTCGCTGGTGGTCCGTCGACTGGTCGCTGCCCGGGACCACCACTCCGTCGTCGCCTAAGGGTCCGTTTACACAGACCGGCTCGTGGAGCTAGACCGGAGCTCTTCTTAATATTTCACACAGACCGGCTGGTAATTTGACACAGCTGGACACAGAGTCCAGTACTCTGTGTCCAGCTGTGTAGCGCCAACCAAAGCGACTGTAGGCAATCGGAGCCGGCGGCTGCGCGAGCGAAAGAATATGTCATCAGAGGCAGCCTGTCGGCTTTTCTATTTGGTATAGTTTTGGTCCGTATGGCCCAATGTCATGCGCCGTCTCACATCGTTCATCGAACACGTGTGTCCTTTATCGAATTTACATCACATTAGAAATCTATCTATCGACACTTATTAGTAGATATTTTAGTGTAATTATTACAACGTTTATGACTATTATTTATGTCCAATAGCTGACGACGGTATGTGATAGTTAGCACTTTTGGCAATAAATACGCAGGGATACCCTGCTAACCATCCCCTGAAGTTTTCTAATAGTCATACGACATCAAACAAAATGTAACTAATCCACATACAACTCGGAGCTGTACCAAGTCTCTTCTATTATATAGTAAATTGAACAAAAAAACTAGCCCACTTTAAAGATATTACGCACTCCACAATGATATAAAGACCTTGCATTGACAATTGATATCAATTTTACTTGTTAGTGTCTCTCAATCAAGAGACACAAATTGAATTGTCTGCTTCATAAAGCGCCGTTGCATCGTTTTAATTTGCATAATCTTATCACTACAGGTAAGGGCTAAAAGAGGTGACTATGTCTTCAGAGTTTACCTGTGTTATATCCAAAATGTTGGGCGATACCACACTCAGGAAAAGAGTATGCGCAATAAAGGAGTTATCGAATGCTAAAGATAGTTTCCTCTTACTCCTACTTTACCTCTCGGAGATGAGGCATGCGTCCCTGCGGTGGGGAACATTCTAAAAAAGACTGATTTATTATATTAATTTATATATAAGTATATGTTTGTATTTTGATTGAGATGATGATGATGTTGCCATATTAATGTAATAATTGTGTATTTTCAGAAAACAAGCACAGGTAGCGCGTATCGAAGCGGAAAAAGAGGGTATAGTCGTTCCTCTCACATTAGAAGATTATTGCATCAAAACTCAAGTCAAAGCGACGACGCAGGAGCCACAGGTAATTGGATAAAATTATTCCTTACATAAATGTATGATACAAAAGAGATTCTTGTGCGTTATATAGAATTTAAAAATTCAGTGATTCAAATACGCGTTATAAACAGCGTGAATACACTGCGCAAGATTCAGTGCTTTATTTATCAAGACTTATTGAAATATTTATCTTATTTAATCATAAACGATGGAAAGAGTATTGTGAAAGAGAGGTGTCAATACCGTGCATAATGAAATTACACTGTTTTAACAGTGCTAGAGCCCGCAACAACAACACCCGTTGGGCGAATAGGCCGACTCGATCGGTGAAATACGAACCTCATAGAAAACGACCTCACAGAAGTCAGGCATGAACTGGAGTATTATGCGTTTCGTTTGATGAGTGTCTTTTTTTATGGAACAAGGTAGCAAACAGGAACGAGCCAGCTAGTCATCTGATATTAAGAGACTGCCAACCATAGGCATCCCCGCAACAAACAAATGAGACCAAGATGCGTTGCCTACCTTTAATGGACAGAGGAGGGAATGAAATATTTCCTTTTCCCCATTCAATCCTCTTCACCTTAGGAATTAGTTCTTCGTCATCTCATTCATGGGACGAAAAGCAGAATACTTCCACTCGACGCTTGTCTTCTGTGAGTTGTTCATAGTATTTCACCGGTCGAGCCGGCCCATTCGTGCAACAGATGTTGTTGCGGGCTCTACCATTGTTAAGTTGCACGCTTGTTTTCTGTGAGGTCAACTTACTTTCCCGCACCGACCGACCGACCTATTTGTGCAACAGTTAGCTTTATCAATCTATACAGTAATATATTATTTTTATTAAAAAAACTTTTTCAGTTGGACATGACAGATTTCTACGATGACGACTACGATGATCTCGATACGGATTCGGATGAGGAAATCGAAGGCGGTGAGGGCGACGGCGATGACAGCGGTAATGGGGAGTCGTGAGACCGCGCCCCTCGCGCGCCTCCTCCGCCTCCCCCGCCGCCCCCCGCACGCCGTGTACGGACCACCAGGACCAGACGCACTCAGCCACACAATCCATATACCACCTGTAAGCGATCGTGTAAAAAACATTGAGAATACCCTTGATTTATCTGTGCGCGATCGTTTCCGGTTTTAAACATTTAAAGGCTTTATTATCTGTAGGACATTGTGAATATCAGTAGCAGGGCTAGTATCGAAAAGTTTTATTACAAAGATTTAAATATACAAACAGAACTTTGATACAAACAAATAATAATTGTTTTAAAAGCATGCTTTCACTTAGAAAGAATTAACTGTCATTGTTTTACAATGTACTAAATTAAGACATGCGCTATATATATGCCTTGTGAAGCTCACAAGCTCACTGCTGGGCTGTGAGCCACGCCAAATTTAGGCTCAGACCACCACGGTTGATTATTGCGTATTTTGTAATGCCAAGACACATTAGTTATATAGAAAGATTGTAAAAAATAGCCACATATATTTGTATTGTAAGAATGGGAGCGTATTTTACAGATATTTTATTTATAATGGTTTGAAATTAGTGTCCGGGGGAGCGGTAGTGCTAGTGTCCTCATAAAGACGAGCCAAAGCAAACTAAACAGACCACATACTCCAGTTTCTCGAAGTATTTCGCCTTATTTTCGAACCTTCATAACCACGGTCCGGATGATGCTAGAAAACTCAAAATTTTATGGGTAATATTTTTGTTGTGATAAACATTTCCTTCATTATTAATTGCTGATGACCATTATTTGCCGTTACGAAGACTACAAATTCACGGTGTTGTTAATTAACAAAAATATATATTTGAAAGGCAATTTTGCCATCTTTGTTAAACGTATTTATTGTAAATTGTATGGTATTTTTAATTTCAGTCCGATATTTTAGCAACTATTAAATTTGACGGGGAGGGGATGATTAGGAAAAGGATACTATATTCTTTTTCCTATCTATCCCCTCCCTCCTATGTCTATTAAAGGCATTTGTAGTGAACTGCTTGCTCATTTGCCACATTCTCCCATAAAAATATAATTAAACTAACATTTTCTTCATATTGTAAATGTTTGATTTGTCGTCACATTAAAAGCCGCGTTTTAAACTTATGCTATTCAGCTCATTGTCGTCTATAAATGGTTAGTGTGATGCCTCTTGCCCAGACACAATTTCCTTAATTTGGATGTCCTGTAAAGTGAGTCTCAATTGTTTGGCTTAGACTAGGACCTAGTATAGGCACAACATACTGTAATTCTTGTGTTGATAAATGGAAATGATTTCAGAAGCTCCAAATCAATTTTGGCAATGTTCCCTAAGGTGTATCGATTTAACCTACTCATGTTATCAGTTTAGTAATCCTTAATATAACACTGATAAGTGTTGTGTACAAGGATCTTACTCATCGTGGGTTTACACTGCCGAAACATTGACACAAAACGTATTGTCATCTCAGTTTTTTCAGAGAAAAGACTAGAGAGAAAGCTTGTATCGCGACTCGATTTTACGTCTGTGGAAACTCACGGTTGCTAAGGATTTGTGTTAAGCTATGGTAATAAGTTCATTTATTCCATTGGGATATATTAAGAAAGCTGATAGCAAAAGCGGGTGGATCTTCCAGCCTATACCAAATGAAATCAATAATTCGAGATTGAGAGATTAATTTATGTGGAATATGAATTGTAATCGACTACGACAGTATCAAATAAGAACGGAACCACACTGCCATTATCTTACCTAAGGATTTTTAAAAATCATTTATAAGAATAAAATCACTAACAGCATATGAAATAGTTACATACGAATGACGTAGCACTACCACATGTAATGTAACAAATATGAAAATACTATACTATCAATGCCATGCAGACATGCTTTCTACATTTATAAGCCGTTCTTCGCTTGGTATGGCTTCTTATACAAACTTATTTCTCTAGCTCTATCATCTTGCTCATGAAGAAATTCTTGCAAAGTCTGGCTCAAGTCTCCTAAAATTACAATCCTGGAACTGATACTAATATAATGTGATAGCTTGTGGTAGCATAGATTGTTTGTCTGAAAAATGTTGTTTCAATTTATCTAAATGTCAAGAATTTAAACTGCTAATAATGTGATGTGTAATGTCTATATTTGTAACAAAGTAAAAAACAGGATAACAGTAACCATGACAGTAAATAACAAAAAAACAAACAGTAAAACTTTGTTACACTGGTCGTTGAGTAGGATTCTATGCGCTAAAATTAAAAAATACATGAATTGCGTAAAATCATGTCAAAATTCACAGATTCAATCAATCATGTCATCATCTTCAAATTTTGCTCTATCCCATGATGAAATTATCCGGCTCAATATCGATCTGATTCCATTCATAGGTAATATAAGTATTTTCTAATTAAAATCATCGATGAAGTATGTTTGGAAATTGCCCTATAGTTCCCTTACATACGTACCCCTGACTTTGTTCTAACCTAACTGAACATTTTTTAATATACTCTTTTCAATATATCATCGATTACGTTTCCCTTTTTTACAATAATCATGTATGGACTGCACATTCAACACGTTTTGTATGAAATTTTCATCTACTTGTAATTTATTATACGTAAATCATTTCTTAAAATAATTTTCATTTTCTGGACGCGGAAAATAGCCCACATCATGCTTATGCCAACGAGCAGACGTGGGCGTGTACTGTAAGTTATGGACTCATTTACCGTGAGTCCGTAATATAATGAAAAAAAATAACAGGCAGTCACAAAGACTACCGATAGAAGTGAAAATATAAAACAGGTGGGAAGGCGCGACAATAGTTTAAAATAAATTAATAATCATTAGAAATAAACCCTTGTGACTTAACAATAAAATTAAAAATTGCATACAATAAAAATAAATGAAACTTTTCCAAATTTAAATAATCATGTTGCACGACGATCTTCTGAGTCTACCAAATATCGTCTCTAAAGCGGCTGAAAAAGTTTTAACTTCAAAAATGGACATAATATATTGAAAAATTGTTAGATACCTACAAATAATATTGTCTCAGGTGTCCGTACCGTGTGCCGGCTTAGTTTAATTTAATAACAGTGATGTAATCATTTGAATGTTTGATTACTATTGTTTTGTCCTTATTATAGGAACATCACAACTAGGCCGTATTGTCATGTTAATAATTTCTGTGATTACAAACGAACATTGCCTATTATTTATATAATTTCTTAATATTGCTAATTTTAAAGTCAAGCTTATTAAAAATGTGTACAGATAAAAAAGCATTTTGATTCTTTAGTAAACATTTAATTTTAGTGACTTACCAGATTTACATTTAATTAAGTTCAAAATTATTTAGTCACTTCTTTGCATGTAAAGATTTTATTTGGCACATTAGCACACTCTTAGGGAAAAATGTACATAAAGTCGTCTGAGTTCATTGTAATTATATAAAATTTGAACTGTACAGAGATTTTATCAATGGTAATGTTAGCATGCTTTGAAGTAGAAAGGATACTATAATATTACATACTAAAGGAAACAAAGACAAAAATATATTAGAATTGTACATCATATTTTAGTAATACACAAAAAAAATCTAAGTATATTCTTAATTTTGTGATCATAGTGTGCTCTAGGTAAGTAGGTAGGTGATTGTATCTCAAAGATTTAAATATATACAAGAATGTGTTAATATTACTTCTCTGAGTGTAAATATGTCATTTGTATCTCACTCCATTGGACATTTTATTGTAGTTGCTTCTTTTTCTCTTTAACACTTATAAGATCTTCTATATAATGCTAGAGGCCAGATAGTGCAAAACTGCTAGTATCGACGCTTTAAATAAAGGAACAGATTTACAGGACTAATAAGAAAACATCTTTATACCATTGTTGGAATACTTTACGCTAATGTATAGATTGAGAGTTATTAATGAAATAGAAATAATGAATGATAATAATGAGTTTGGACTCAGTGATCTAGTAAATGCGATCAAATCTCAAATTGATGATAAAATGGGCAATTTTCAAATGACCGAGGGAAGGGGAAGGGGGAAGAAATATTTGCTAGGACTGGGAAAAGTAGATTTACCTGATCTCTGTCTGCCCCTGTGGCCTTTAGACTGTGAAAACAAAATTATTGCTGTAATCTGATTTCGTTCGAAACAAAGCGTTTTTATTCACGCATTATTTTTAATTTAATGTATGTTATGTAGTGGCTATATTCTTACTACGGCCTGTCGATTGCATCAATTGCGATTGTTTTATTGCCGTGTAAAGAGTTTGTATTTAAATCTTTGCTATATGTATTTTTTCAATTAAGGGCTTAGACTTATTATTGGACTATGAACTAATATCTGCTATTATACTTTTTGTATGAAATCTGACGTCTTATAGAATAATAGTTTTTTTTTTCATTAGATGAACGTGATATTCACCAAGCCTTTAGATTTAGAAGTGAAAATAAGTATCCTCAAACTGTACTGAGTATATAGTGTGACGCATTAACATTTATACTAATATGATTAGATGAGTCGCTTACCATTTGAACGTATTGTTTCTCTGATGAAGGTGTCCTAAAATATTATTTGAAAAGCAGAATTTAAAATGTCGTCCGAAAAGTATCAGTTAATGTAGATTTAAGTTATAGTAAGCGGTTTGGAAATTTATTGTAGGCGATTCACTGAAGAGAACGTTATGTATAATATTCGATAATAAAGCATATGTTTGGATGCTGAACACATTCTGTTTTATTATCCTTATGCAGTAATCTTTTTCCTACTTCATGAAACCTCTACTCAGTATTACATCATTGTCTGCTACGTGGTTATAGTGAAGAACGGAACACATGATTTTAAAGCTTATCAATATGATGATGATTTTATAAACAACTAACAAGTGAACACCCAATGTTAGATAAACACCTGTGAATAACGATACTCATAACCATCACACAACCAATAGAAATGTCGCTATAGTTAGTGCTTTTCCATCTTTTAGGGTAAGACCTCATGGTCAACGCAACGAAAAGCATTCCATCGTGAGTAGCCTCATGGCTACTCATGGCAGTCGTTCGACGCTCGTTTGTAGCGACAAATCTCGTCACGTGAACCTATTTAAAAATATTAAGTAGCGTCACGTGAGGAGATTTGTCGCTGGAAACTAGCTTCAAGCGACTTCCATGAGGTCGTACCCTTATGCTAGAATGAGGAAGCTGTACGAAAGGAAAAAGTAAACAAACTGGGCTGGGATACAGTGCAAAACATAATAACATTGCTTCGAAGTTTTACTACTTTGTTATTACTTGTCGACTTATTCTTATTATGAAATATTTTTTCGGAGACGTGAAGATTTTCTAACGAAGTTGAGAAAATCATCATACTTTTCATTCACAGACTACAGTGGATCAAGAGGTAAAGACGCTGCTGATAATTTAGCCCGGTGGGGCTCGTAAATAAATATCTGGATTTCATGTAGGTTACTCCATTTAAGTAAATCGCAAATCCGGACGGTTGTGGCGGCGCTCACAGGTCACGGCCTTTGACATTTGTTTAACATTACCTATGTTAAAGACAGTCCTTTATGTAGAGTGCATGGAGGATGAAGAAACAGCGACACACGTCCTATTTCGCTGGCCGACAGTGTCTGATTACGGGGGGTCTAAATACTTTTCCTAAATCATTTTTCCACAAGAATTATACATGGAGCATATTGACAGAGGAGAGATCGCCTACGGTTCGGTCCAGCTAAAAACCTTTTTAGCTATTTGAATGTTAACGACGATCAACTAACTTTCTACTAGGGTTTTGTATGAAACCACTTATAAAATTAATAAGTCTGTTACTATCCATGGGATCCAGAATTCTTCTTCAAAGGACTGACTGGGCACTATGATTTTTTATTTGCTTTTTATATAATTACGAAACAAGCTTTCTCTCTATCTCTTTCTTTGAAAAAACTGAGATTTTTAAATTAAACGTATTAATTTTTTAAGGGAAAATTGTAAATACATACACACAAAACTCACAAAAGAAGTGTATGCTCACTATTGCCTATGTTTAGCAAACGTATCCAAACAAAAAGTCAATAAATACTGACATGACATTTGTCAAATTGATTTCAATTCAAATTGTTAGCTTGACATATTTTTTGGATATGTATGGCAAAGTGGTTTCAGTGTGGTTATTAGATTTTTTAAAGATATACTAAAATAGAAGAATCAGTAATAACATACAAATATGTTTACACGTTCGAGGTTCATGTTATCTAAAGCGCTTCCTTTAAAGGTACATAGTATAGGTTTTATATTAAGTAAAACCAGTGTTAAATATATTTCATTTGTATTTATTCAATTTCAGAATGTATTTAAGCTAGAGCGGCAAAATGAAGCAAAATTTCTCTATAGCATTACTACGAGACACAGGTCTACAACTCCAATTAATACAATCATAATGTTTGTTCCACAACAAGAGGTTAGATTTTTTATTGTTATTAAATGAGCGTTATAAAATAAGTAATTTAAATATGAAGAATTTACTAATTTTAATTATAAAAGTAATAAATGTAATGTTTTAACACCTAGGAATGTCTTGTTTAAATTTAAATATAAGCCCATTATCAATAGAGTTGTCAGTTATGTTTTGGAGTTTGAATGTAAACTTCCTAAGATTTTTTTTTAAGATTACATTTTTTTATATCAAACATTTAAGCACATACTAAACGATATATTTTTTCGTAAAAAATCTACTCACAAATGAGTCATTACCTCAAGAACCTAACCATATCAGGGTGCTAGATATTGAGATTTATTTTTAATAATTTGCATGAGTGATATACATTTGCATTCATTTTTAGGCATGGATTGTTGAGCGTATGGGAAAATTTCACAGATTGCTTGAACCAGGTCTTAATTTACTTTGGCCAATTGTAGACAAAATAAAATATGTGCAGAGCCTAAAAGAAATAGCTATAGATGTTCCTAAACAGAGTGCAATCACTTCGGATAATGTGACACTGAGTATTGATGGTGTTCTGTACCTGCGGATTGTTGATCCATACTTGGGTAAATATATACTGATATATTTTTGGTTTAAGGAAAGTAGGTTTATCCTACTAGCCATCTATGTTAGTATGAGTCATCTCCGAAAGTTTACTTTAGTCTTACTTCTCAATGTTTATACAAATGGTAAAAGTTATATGTTTTTGTGTGTATTGGAATTATGTTCTAAATAAATTCGGATAACATTTTCAGTCATTATCATGTTGCAGCAAAAAACCATTGACATATAATTTTTTGTAAACTAAAATTTGTCACCAAATTTAAAACTAGGGATGCATCCAATACCAATGTAGATATATTTGCGATACTTTGGTTTGATATCGGCATTGGCGACATTTCTGTTGCCGATACATGGATACTTTTCTGATTTCGCTCTTTAAAATAAGTTAGTATACATGCATCTTGTTTTGTCTATTTCGTACCAAAGGAGACATACTATGCTCAGAGAAACCTACACTTTATTCAGTGTGGTGCCTCACCTGATTTGACCTCGCATATTGTACTAGACAATTTTGTTGGCTTTTAACTGCTATGGCGCATAGTATTTTGTATATTCCAAATAAAATGCAGAATTACATAATAATAAGTTTATGTATATACTAAGTAAAAAGGATATGGTTTATAATTAGTTGGATGAAAAATCTAATAACCATGATTACAAAGACATCATACATTGTCTATTTTTATATATTTTTTAATGAGAAACATTATCCAAACTTGTGTTACATATTTGATCTTAATAATTTACTAAGCTTTGGTATTTGTATCGGCAAAAAGGCATGCTTCCCAATTTAAAACCTAACCTAAATATGTTTTTATTAAAAAATATCCATTTTAAAACAAATATATGTGTCTGGTGTCGTTTTTGCAAGCATTACTTGATACTTAGCTACTTTTTTAAGTAATGTTATTGGTGCTATTTCTAGAATATCTGAAAACATAATAACAAGAACAGTTCAGTATATAGGCAGCAGTGTCTTTTGTTATTATACAGAATGTACTATGAAAAGAAGATGAAAATGACATTGAACAATTGTACGGAGTTGTCTAATGTACATAATGTATATACCATTACATAATTTTCAGCATCATATGGAGTAGAAGATCCAGAATTTGCAATCACACAATTAGCACAAACTACAATGAGGTCGGAACTCGGAAAAATATCCCTTGACAAGGTGTTCAGGGAAAGAGTATCTCTGAATGTATCCATTGTGGAATCCATTAACAAAGCCAGTGAAGCATGGGGCATTGCTTGCCTTCGATATGAAATACGTAAGAACTTTTAATATTGAAAAAAAATATTTATTTTAAATATAACTATTACTTGTTTAAACTTAATAAACCATAACAGCTATAGCCAATATATATCTTTTTCTCTATGTTATGGGCAATATGTGGAGAACTAACTGAAATTAAATGTTTTTAAAATAAATTAAATTATTGTTACTGTTGTTATAAGATCTTTTAAAATTTTATCATTTTCAATTATTTTCTTCTGCATTCCTGAAACATTCTTCTTTGTAATGCGTTATATGAATGCAAAACATATTGTGTTTAAGCACAAACTCTCATATATTATTTTGTAATTACTTCTCTAAAATACTTAACTATAGTCACTTATATACACATATAAGTGAGTTAATGAATCTTAAGTAAATGTCCCATTCCAATTTCTAAATTGATAAGTTTCTTATACCAAATATGCAAATAAGGCACATATATAATGATGTTGCAGCTATTTAATAGTTTTCATTGTTAGGATATTTTACACTAGATTCCAAATTAATTAAATATATTTTTCAGGTGATATAAAATTACCAACGCGCGTTCACGAAGCCATGCAAATGCAAGTGGAGGCGGAGCGACGGAAGCGCGCCGCAATTTTGGAGTCTGAGGGAGTCCGGGCAGCGGACATCAATGTAGCGGAGGGCAAACGTCAGGCGAGGATACTGGCGTCAGGTATGTTAAGAAACCATAAAGTATTAAATTATTTAATTTTAATTAAAAATATGGATGCTTGTAGTAGCAGCTACTATATTATACTATTTTAGGAATGGGCCAACTGAATGATTTAATTTCCATAATTTCTGTGTTATTTTAAAATTCTTCCTGCAATTCTTCTACTTTTTGTGATTATATGTGGGTATTAGGAACTTCTTCCACATGTGCGCTGTATGCTTTTACGCCTACTATATTAATATTATAAAGAGGAAAGGTAATGGATGGTCCTGACACATCTTTGTCATCTATGGTTATAGATCTTCTTTTATCTTAACATTACCTTTCTTTAGTAAGCATGTCGCTGCTCTTGTTAGTATAAGTCTGTCTAGGATGTCCCCTACCAATACAGCCACTCACTTTTACCACAAATTTCCTTACAGAGGCCGAGAAACAGGAGCAGATAAACAAGGCGTCCGGTGAGGCTCAAGCGATGCTCGCAGTGGCGGACGCCAGGGCCCGCGGATTAAAGCTTATAGCCGGCGCTCTAGCACAACAGGTATTCTCTTTCTATCCCTCTAGATCACATTTTTTATGTCTGTTGATTGTTTGCCATGGCAAGACTCGTTTCACCAGTGTGTGCCAAACTTTCTTGAAATATAACGACGACTAGGAAGCAGTAGCCGATCCGGGATTGTTAATTGGTGGAGGCTTGACCCTCCTTAGAATAAATTTTGGCAAGATAAATAGTAAAAATTAAATTCAAGAGGCTTGGCTTAGAGATACCACACACACACATTACCAACTTATTTGAAATTATTTTTAAACGGTGTTCTGTAGATCATCAATTTAATTAAGTAACATGGAAAAAGGATATTTCCGTTTCCCTGTTAACCTCCTCCCCGTCCAATCCTCTTCCCGTTCCCATACTATCCATATGAGGAAAGGGTGGGAAGGGGAAGAGGACTGAAATTAGGCTTCAAACTATATTTAATGATATATCATCATCCAACTGTATGGTTTCTATTTATAGGACAGCAAGTACGCAGCATCTCTTACCCTAGCGGAGCAGTACGTGTCCGCGTTCAACAAGCTCGCGCGGACAAACAACACTCTCATCTTGCCGGCTAATGCAGGCGACGTCTCCAGTCTGGTGGCACAAGTGAGCTTACATATATACTTTGTTACCCGCATCGATTCACAACACGATTGGTAGAATATGCGTACATAACTTTATTTCGTTATGTAAATTTTGTTGTTTAAAATTATATAGTTTAAATCAATTTAAACACATATGCCTACGTCATGTTCTCTTTTTCTTATGATTTTAATTAAGGTGTAACTGTTTTTGTAACACTTTTGGCGGGTGATTTTGCACGAGTATAACATATCCGCAGTAGAAATTATCATTGATATTGGACAATATTGGCATAAAAAATATTGTAGATTATTAACACATTGTAGACAGAAAATAAAAATGGTAATATTTATCGAGCGTTGCGTGGTATTGCACAGAATGCGACCACATCAAAACAAATAGTTATAATGTTATTTGGATCACCAACATTCGTAAGAAGTTGCAGCACTGCATTAATAACACGGTCTACATACTCTGACGAAAAACTTTATAAAGTGCACGTGTTTTTAAAAATGTATAATCTATACATGTAATAAAATGTAACTGATCGCTGTCTGTACATGGAAGATATTTGAGAAAAACTGTTATTGGGGGCATTCATACACGCTATAAAACCCAAAACAATCATTATTAGAATTTTTGTCTGTTTATCTGTGCGTTTGTTACCGCTAATCTCGTAATAATCGTATTTTATAAGATTACGCCCCGCCTCCCGGAGGGGCGATACGTGGATTGCGGAGGCCCGTTTGCTCACAATGAATGTTTGAGGAGGAATGAGTGTGAAAATCGATGAAGTTAGTGATGACGAATATGAATGTCAGGGGGGTATAGATGTGTTGTGTGTAAGTGAGACGAAGAGAAATGGAAAGGGTATTACCACTCATGGCATGCTTACCTCGTATTGGTCAGGTGTTGACGAGTGCGAGAGAGCGTGTTGAGGTATAGGGATTATTATTTCTGAAAGGATGAGTAAATGTGTGAAAGATTTTGAGTGTGTGAATCCAAGACCCCTTTGGCTCCGGCTAAAAGTGGGGTTACACAGACTGTTTGTTGTAGGAACTTATGCCGCAGACATGTTTAACCTTGCTAATATCCGAGAGGACCTTTGGAAGATGTAAGAGAAACGTTAGAGAATTTTTTAGTTGTAGATGAAAGAATGAAAAGCGGGTTAGTAGATAGGAGGGCTTAACGGGGTTCCAACGTTGGAACTGACCATTATCTGGTGTTATGCTGGATCGAGGGTTTATTCAAGCGTTGGCGCCACCGAGCACATGCATCTACTATCCTGCGTATAAAATTAGAACTATTGCAGGATGATTGTGTGAAAGAAAAGTATGTCAGTTGTTTGAACGAAAAAATTTGCGAGTTAAATGAAAGGAGAATTTGAAAGAAATGGGCGTTGAGAGTGCTTGGGCTAAAATAAAGAATGTAAGAGTGGAAGCTGGCCCCGAAGTATGTGGAATAAGCAAGAGAAAGGACGCGAGGATAGCCAACACGGTGTGGTGGGATAGGAAAGTTCGAATGCGAAGAAGGCGTGGCTTGATTTACTAGCAGCAAAAGCCAGACAATGAGACTGTACGAATGAAGATATCGAAAGACTTGAGTTATGATTCCGTTGTTTGAGGAAGAGAGTAAAAGAGGTAGTGAATAGAAAGAAGCAAGAAAGAGAGAAATGAAAAAAGATTGACGACTTCAGGCAAATATAAACTGTTTTGGAAATTCATCAAAAATGCCAGAGGAAGGTCAGTACAATCGAGAATGAATGTTGTTCGTGATGAGAATGGGGACCTTCTGAATGTCCCCATAGCAATTCTGGAGAGATGGAAGGGATATTTTGAAAGTTTGTTTGAACGCGAGGAGGCATATACATCTAACACAGCAAATACTCATGAAGAACAGGAGTTGGAAAGTGAGATAACTTTGAATGAGATTGTGATTGCAATGAAAAGAATGAAATTGGGCAAAGCACCCGGGTATGACAGGATTCCCTTGAAATGCTGAGAGCTGGAGAAGGTTTAGTTGCAAGCCTGCCCCTCTGAGTTACGGACGTGAGCGCATTTTAATTTTATATAGACAGAATGTCTAAAAAAATATTACTGTCGATTGCAGTTAGTTGTTAATTTAGGTTTTTATTTCATAAATTTAGTAGAAAATTATTTAGTAGTTTTTATTTTATAAACCCCAAGTACCCAGTAAGTAGCCTAGGTCATGGGTAACTCCTAGGAGTAACCTCAGCAAACTATTAAACTTATATTGGTTAATGGGCTTATACCCAGTAACTTTTAAAGGGTAATGAATAGGTATTAATCCATGTGGCTCCCTATATGTTGTTTAATCTTGTAAATAAATGATGAGTTACCTCTCCCACCAGAGACCACTGCATTAGCTGAGATTTATAAATAGACAATGTTTAACATAAGTCTTCATTTCCTTGCAGGCAATGTCAATTTATTCAACAGTAAGTGGTCACAACCAGCAAAACCAGTCTAGCCTTGCAAATATTAATTACGATAACCCTATTCTACATTCACTGAACGAAAAGGGCTCAACTTTAGCGGGCCAGCCAGTCGGCCATGTTGATGATAGCTTAGCGGAATACTTTTCAGACGATGAAGAAAGAGAAAAAGCGTTGCAGCTTCAGAAAGAGAAGAAGAGGCAAACACAACAGAATATAGAGAAAGAAACATAGATTTGTTAAGAATAGAGTTCTTTATTGAATAAAATACAAAAAGAGGAATGTGTTTTTAAATCCTAACCTTAATTTTACATACAAAGACTAAACAACTATAAATAACATGTCAACAGTAAAAATTCTTTGAATGTATCAAATCTATATCACCACAATTTTATAATAAACAGTCTATTTTGTAATGTCGTTAGGATTAAATATAATTTCAAATATAAAGATTGGCCTTTGCTATAAATTCATAACATATTTAAAAATTTGTAAAAATGTGTGCTTATAGTTAATTTTGAAGCATACGAATCGAATGACACCTGGCTCTTTGTAACCGATCAAGTTGTTTAGGCTATGGTTGGTCAAACATATATTATATAGTTTGCTCCAAACCAACATGGAAATTTTGAAAACAAATGTCATTTACCTTACCATACATACATGGTGGCCATTACATATATTATACTTTCATCGGAAATGTTGTAATTCTATGTAAATCGTGAGATAAAGTGAATTGAAATTGTATAAAGATGGATAGATATATACTATACAAGAAATATAATGTGTGAAGAAGAAATTTTGGAATTAACGAATTTTAGCGTAAA
>JWHW01027314.1:248285-264922 GCA_000931545.1 Papilio glaucus
CTAACCTGAATGGTTTTGTTTTAACTTGCCAACCCTCTTTGGAAAGGTTGAAGTTTTTACAACAATGCATGAGTAAATCTTATATAACAATATAATATTTGGATTTCACACGATTAAAGAATGAAAATTTATTTACCAGTAAATGTAAATTAACTTCATCACTTCGACTTAGATATGGAAAATTGCCACCACTTTTTAAATGTGCCAACTTTGCTTGTGGATAAGATTTGTAAAGGTCTTCTCTGACTCTTGAACTCAATGCACTCTCGTCCCATACATCCATTATTGTTATGGGCATGTCATTCAATAGATGAGGCTGGATGTAGCAAGGAGTGCAATTGAGAGTTAGTCTTGATGCTAGTTCAGATTGATTGAGTGATTCCAGCTGAAATGACGTGTATAATACAATACAAGCTCAGCTCATTTGTGATATTTACAAACTGGAAAATGGTTAAAGTTGTTTGGTATACATAAAAAAGTTGGAGTCATTAGACCACATAATGAAAAACCCAAATATGCAGCTGATACAGGGAAATAACCTGAAAGCAAACTATAGGCTGAAGAAGAATATCTTGACTGAAGAACCTACTACCTACCTATTTTCAGGTTTGTATTGAGAGTTCAGGTTGCCTTAACAATTGTCAACCTTTAAAGGAAGATGGCACTCGACAAGAAGAAGAAAGATATATTAGGACCTTATTTTAATATTGTGGTATTTGGTTAACCTATTCACAATAAAATGGTTATTTCTACACTTGTAGTGAAAATGTGTTTTATGTGAGTCCATGTGCTTATATGAGAATGTAAGTACACAGGAGATGCTCATCTAAACTTTAAACTAAAGTTTTAAAAGTGAAGATTTTGTAGTACATTGAAATTCAACCAAGCAGAACAACACCAAGTAAATACAGCTACTGCTTTATCATCTCATCCAAGGAACTACAAACAAGAGGATAAAATAAATGATCATAAAGTTCTAATCACCAATATCAAATCAGACTGTGACAATCAGACAAGCGATACTGTACTCTACTTTAAAGGTAATAAGAAGGGCTGTTTGATAAGTACCCATTTATAAAAAAAAATATTTTTCCAACTATGTAATCACCTTTTAACTCTAACATTTGTACCACTGATATTCAAGCTTCAATTAGCCATCCATGAAATATGATATCTGACAGTCATTAAAATAGGCTTCTGTAGTGTGCTTACCACCAAGCTTTTTTTCTGGTGGGAAAACGAAAAGAAATTGCATGGTTCCATTTTTCTTTCCGACCTTTCCGCCTTATGGAACGGGTTTAGCTTTCTTTTGAGCAGTAAAATCAATTGCTTTGACTGTTCTTTCATTTCCAGGGTGTTGAGGTGAACTCACGTTTCTTCTACAGTTACGAGACGACATGGAAACGTAACCCGTTTGAACAAGGCCAAGGCTAAACACTGCTCCGATGGAAACAGTTGGTTCCGTTTCTGTTCCTCCGTTAGTATTTGTGGCACCCATCTTGCCAATACTTTCTTCATACCTAACTTTGCTTCTTGTACCAGCTTAATTTAAATATTTACAGCATCAACGATTTCTCGAAGTTTAATGCAGCGTTTGGCTAAAACAATATTTTCAATTTTCTTAACCATATCCTCTGTAGTCACTTCAATTGGGAGGCCTGGGCCATCCTTATCAAAGACAGTTGATCTCTCCCACTTATTTTTTCTATCCCTTATGGCTTGTGATATCAATACATTTATAACAAAATGGGTACTTATCAAACAGCCCTTGTAAGTGAATGAAATTATTGGTCCAAAAGTAAATGTTCTATCTCAAAATAATAAAAACTTTGAAACTATCATTTCAATATTTTTAATTGTTTTGTTACTAAGTAGAAAAATTGTTAATCCTCACCCTTTCTACCATAAAATCAATAGATTCTGCTATCCTCTTGTCAACTTTATCAGTTGTGAAGTTTCCCATTAACATTCTTTTCAGCACTAAAGAAGGAAGTAACCAAAATAGCGCTGAAGAATCATTATATTCAAAAACTGAAGTGTCTGTAAATGTATTACATAGTACCATAGAAGCCACCCTTGGACAATTCCTTGTAAGCTCTGCAAACTTCTGAGCCATGAATCCCCCTGGAAAAAGTTTATACAATTAGTGATTAATGTGGTGGATCCAGGTGCAAGAAAACTGCAGTTTTAGCAAGATAAAAACTAAAATGTGCACAATATTATAAAATATTGTATGTTTCTACAGCTCTCATCCATATTGTGCCAGCAAACTTATGTACGACCTTGACATTATCTACCTATCTCTACCCAGGTTTTTCTCTTTTTCTTCTCATCAAGTATACTTTGTGTACTGATACATTAAGTTTTAAAGGGGGATTCCCAAATCTGTCCCCGAGTTAAAAATGTATATCTTCCTGAATTATTCCATAAATGCTCAATTTCATCCTCCTTACCTAGCGAGGCTCCATATATGTGTACTCTGTCTAGCTCTAAATAATCTATGAGGCGTTTAAAACCGTCAATCCATTCCTTCATATTCCAGTATGGTGGAGGTTCAGCTGCTATCACGCGAACGCCTCTCGAGGCCAAACCCATCACTTGCATAAAAAACACGTCGGCTGTCCCAGACACAGATGGCAAGCATATTAAAGGGCAACGAACTGATTTCGGTCCACTATCAAATATTCGCCAGGCCTAAAAAAATAAAATGAATGTGATTTATTTTAGCTGTACAAGATCTTATGTGTAATTACTATAGCTTAAAGGTAAATATGCTTTAAATTCAATGCCATAGTTAACATTCATTTTTGTTTACCTTGGAACTGTCCGAATCAACGACAATTTTGCGCAATGGAATACTACTCCTAAAGCTTAGATATTCGTTAGATTGCGACAAATCACTCACGTAACTCATTGTATTTAAATTAATTTACTTTTATTTATATGTAATAAAATAGACATGACATCCAAATAGCATATCATAAATAACATCTATTGTGTTGACGTTTTAAATTTCTAAACGCACCACAGAGCAGAGTATATTATAAAGTTACCACTGGCAGAGCAAAGAATATACATACTTATATCTCATGTAATCTTAGAATAAGAACTACATAGTTCGTAATAAGCTAGCACTACAATAATTGTACAATGTGTACAAAACTCAGACTTGAACTATATAGTTCTTAGTCTGAGCCTGAGGTATAAAGCCTTACAGACTTAACAGACAGTAACCTTTGAGAGTTTCAAATGGGGTTAACTCAATGCTCAAAGCAGACGAACATTGTTTTTTGTTTGTTTTTGTTTTGCGATGACATTTTTTCAAATTAATAACAGAAAATGTATTCAATGCGGAATGTATCTAAGCTAAAGGACGAATTAAGAAAAGGAGACGCCTCTTCCGGTTTTTCATTCGGGAATTTTGTTAATATTTTGTATGAAGTTTGACGGATAGTTGGGTACATTCAATAGTAGCGATATCTGAAGTGATCAAATAGCTTTTATATCCCTAATTGGTAACGAAGAAATATTTATGTTATATCTATTTACAGCTTTTGCCGAGCAAATTAAATTTAATATAGCCCTGGTCAAGAAAATTTGTC
The DNA here is from genome assembly GCA_000931545.1 of Papilio glaucus. NCBI lineage: Eukaryota > Metazoa > Arthropoda > Insecta > Lepidoptera > Papilionidae > Papilio > Papilio glaucus. The sequence goes on from JWHW01027314.1 coordinate 251,888, forward strand.
CATGTAGGTCCACTTTGGGCTTCTTGTTTTCAGCTCTTGACGTCAATATTTGTTTAGATCTCGTTCGACGTCATCGTATTATCTTGAGCCTACTTCGTGTCCCATGGCCATCTGGTCATCTAGCTGTCTTTCCAACAATTGTCACTCTGCGATCAACCATCATCCATTCTCGCGACATGTTCAGCCTATTGTAGCCGTCCAATTTTTATTGCCTTGATAATATTTCGCTCATTATATATTTGGTACAGCTCATGGTTTTATAGTGTCCACCGTTGATTATTCACGAGTAAATGTGTCTTACGTTTCAAATACCTGTAAGTCATCGTCTTTTTTACTCAAAACCCAGCATTCAGCACTATATCTCGGTCGGTCTTAGTAGGGTCTTAAACAGGAGAAATTTTGTGCTTGCGGAAAGTATATTATTATTTATAGTCAAATCTTAGTAATCGTTCTTTAGATGCCTCAAAATATAAAATAACTTCTACTATTACGATTATACTTTTCCTTTCGTATCTTGTTGGGTCACATTTGGTATTAAATAGGTATTAATATGACAACAAATGCTGTCTACAGCAATAAGGTTAAATAACGGCTTTGTATAGATCCAATATCATTTAAATAAAAAAAAAACCTTAATTTAATAGCGAATACGGTACCAATCGTTATAAGGGTTCGTTAATTGCTATAACAACCATTACAAGCCATCATTGTTTGATCGATAAAGAAACAAATGGAAACAATGTGACAACGTTGTATAATATTTTGTATTACTAAGCTTATATAAACAATTATTTTATTGACAATGAGCAAATCAAGTAATCATTCTGATGAATTGAATGGGAATACTCCCGCAAAGTTAAGGCGACTAAAGATACAAGAAAGTGTGTTGACTTCCTCTGTTAATAAATCACTTTCTACGTTGCAACTAGATGATGAGATTGTTACAAATTTTCAACCTATGAATGAATTTAAAAAATATGAATCCTCATTGGATAACACTTTCATTGAAATAAAAAATATGTTGGAGGACATTAAAATAGCTACGAATGCTCGAGGAAACATCGAAAAGCTCGGTTTGTTACTACTACAGAACCTTACCAAAATAATGAATATTGAATAAAAATGTATTATAAATCCTGTATTTCTACATTTTCTTTCATGTGTAAAGTATACAAAAATTAATTCTGTATTTTGGGCACCGGTAAAATTTTATTACATTTCTTTAGGGACATATATTTTTTGTTTCTTATATAACTGCATGTTAATTATATTATATTTAATATCGATTACAGATATCGACGAGGTAAAAAGAGACGTTTTAGATTTGGAAGGAAAGTTGAGATCATTTAAAACGTTTTTACAAACTCAAATACGAACACTGAAAATTCGTGCGAATGAAATTCAATGCGAGGTAAGACTTGCCGATACATTTGCAATCAATCAAATAAAGATCTTATGTGTTAAACGTAAGGATATTGACCCTGATCTACCTACCTCTCAATGATCTTAATATGTTCCAAATGTGACAAGAAAGGAGCCTAGTGCCATACACCCGGCACCAAACAGGCTACAAGACAAATATTTGTAATAATTGGTAACCACATAAGTGGAGGACTATCGGCTGCAACGCCGTAAAATAATTTTCACTCGAAATCGAACCCAGAGGCAAACAAGCGTTAAACTGTGAACTCGATAGATAATTTTGAATTAATTCCCATTTGATTTAGGGCCATGTAATACAAAACAATCTAACTTAATCAAATCCTCTCAGTTTATCTTTTCCGCCATTAAAAACTTATAAGCAGAAATTATGATATGATTTTAGTTATTGATTAATCGAAGAGAAAAGAGAGAATTAAAAATGATAGTGACAAAATCCTCCACCAAGCATTTTAGTCAAATTGTGCCCAGTCCTGTCAGAGTTCTTATAAATTCTCCATTTAAGTGTCCGGTGAGTAAAACATTGATACTTAAACTTTACCTAAAATTATACCTACTAACTGTGAGTCGCCTGTGAGATTTTAAAATATTTTACGACGACCTACAAAATATAGACTGCGTTTCTTTGTGACAATGCAGGTTCTGAGGTTTCTAATGGTGAAAATTTCCAGTTGTTACAAAAAAAAATGTATTTTATAATAGGTAGTATATGTAGATGTAGAGTATATGTATGTCAGTAATTAGATGTCACTAACGTGTAGTTTCCAAAACATAATTTTAGAAAAAAGCTTCGAACAAAGTCTGCCTGCTATGAGCCTAATATCGCATAGAATTTTTTTTTTTATGACAAGATGATGACGCGAACTAATGTTAGGTGATAACCGACAACTCACAATAGACAAGATGTATTGTCGAGCTTTCAAAAGTCGTATACCAAATTTACTCTTCCTGTTTAAAAACCAGATTGCTACTTATCTGGGAACGTTCAAGAGTTTAAAAACTTTTTGTCACGAGAAAAAGTACTTCAAACCATCAGCTAACAACCGTGGCTTTACTCTGCCGAAAACATTCACATGAAACATATTGTCAGCTCAGATTTTTCAGAGAGAAAGATAGAGAGAAAGCTTGTATCGGTACACTATTTTACGCCAGTGGAAACCAATTCAATTCAATCTCAAATTTTGTCTTGATTGTAGGTTGAAATCTTGATTGTATCTAAACCTACGCTTTTATAATCATCTTACATCGCGATATTCAAAAGCTTCACAAAACCCAAAGTATTTATACCGAAAAATATTAACCTCATCCCTCTCCATTCCATACATAGGAAGTGCAAAGATTTCAAGAATTTGTATCGAGCAGCAAGCGTTACAACGATTGGAACGAATACAACCACAATGTTTTTATTCAAATCTGGAATAAATATTTTCACCCTGGAAATGGGAAAGATCCAAATATCGAGGAGACCTCTGAAAATACTGAACACTTTCATATATTCAAGGAAGAAGTAATGGAAAAGATTTCAGGTTTTATAATTTACCTTTAACAGATGAGATGTTGCATTATTCTCTTTTTTCTCTCCAGAAGTTATTATTAGAAATATTTATGCAGATCAGCTATCAGTAATCTCACTCTTAAAGTATCAAATACAGTCCTTATGATAACCCATGGGTAGTCCAATAAGTATCTAGTGTCCTATGGTAACATAAATTTTATTATTATTGAAACGTAACCAACTAAATAATTAAAATTGCTACACTCACGTTCAATCGTTGTAGATACCGACTAGTTTCACACCCATCGGAGGTTCAAAACCTACACTAGTTGAACATTAAACGTGCCGTAATAAGTGCCGTTTAAATAATTAAGTTAATAATGTGTCACGGAATGAAATAATTAAGTTAATAATGTGTCACGGAATGTACCCACTTAAAACACTCTCTCTGTTGTGTTGTGTATGTGTTGGAAATTAGTCTAATTTTAAATCTAGAAATCATGCGCAAAAATGATATGTTTTTTAAGAACTTTTATTTATACTATGCCTTTCTTCCACAGGATTAACTTCGGACGATATAATGTCGCATTATAAATGGTATTCAGAATATGTTAGTTTAAAAAATAAACAGCAAAAAGCGTTGCAAAGGTGGAAAGAAAATAAACAGAAAATAAGGAAACCACGACAAGAGGTTACTTCGCTTATTTTATTTATAGTAGAGTTATTACTTTTTTGTAGTTATTTTATTAAAATATAAAAACCTAAATTCAGAACATATAACTTGTAAAATTCACTAAAGCTGTAATAGTTCAGTGGTTAAGTCCGACTTACAATCTGACAATAATTCGACATAACTCAGTTTGGCCCGAAACTTTTGTTTAACGTATTCTGACAGTGGCAAAGCCTTTTTTTGTTAAAGGGTGGCAATCTTGACCAAGACACTCTGCTTCTAGGGGGAAAGACAGTGTTATGTCAGGTTTAACTCACTGTAACTACCGAGGGGTAGCCATCCTCGAGTGCGATTTTCGGGGGCACCGGGATCTCCAGTGGAACGCACCGGACCCTCTGCACTGAGCTTTCGCGCGACCACGGAGAGCAGGCGCTCCCCTTGCACGTTTTTAGTGCTACGGCACACCACGCCATGTGGCCGTCTTTCCGGGTTCATTTTCCAAGGTGATCAAGTTAGTAAATTTGGTGACGATACATAAATCAGTTGAACAAGTAAAAATGATTGTTGTTCTTTGACGTCTGATGTGTCGTCGCGATGTACTTATCCCCTGACATTTTTATCGACATTTTTCGAGCAGCCGTATCAGGTATCAACGAGTGGTATCATTTTATAGCCTAAGATATGTATACACAATATTGTAAATACGAATATAAATTTTAAAACACTTTATAGGCAAAACAAGTTTCGCGGTCAAACAGGTCATCGGAGTCGTTTAACCACACTGATAAAAGATTGTCGATTCAACAGACAACATGTAAAGGTAATGAATTTATATCTGACTATTATGTAACATTTGTATTTAATACTACTTTTATTAAATATCATCATGATATTTCGCTTCAAATAACATCTCACGTACATAAAATACCTATTATTCATAATTGGGTAATTGTTATACTCAGGTTTTCAAAACATTTTAAATAAATTTTCGAATTTCATGTTTTGAAAAATAAATTCACTATAACCTGCGACTACTGCATAATGGAATCAGGTTATAGTTATATATTACTAGTGATCCGCCCCGGCTCCGCTCGGGTAGCACTACGTTGATCCAAGCTTCAAAAGATCACCCTATTAGGCTAGGCCAATTTGAAGGTGTCTGAGGTCTGATAATTTCATCGAAATTGGTCCAGCTGTTTCGGAGTCTATATAAAACATACATACATATATACATCGCCTGATATATAGACAAAATAGGGCCCACCTTGTTTTAAAACTTATCCACAAAAACAAAAACAGAAATTTGCACTTAAAAAAACTTTGGGACAACCTATATACAAATATATGTATGGTTGTCCCAAAAAGCCACAGCGACGCTTGAAGTAGGCTAGCGCTAGGTCTATTCCAAAAAAAAAAATGACTGAAGAAAAGTCTCATGGACTTCGAGATATTAAACATTTTCGATTTTTTGGAAAATTACCCGATTTTTACGTTTTGTGCAACAAAATTGTCACAAATACCTACCTACAACCTTACGTTTAACCTACTTAACGTTTAATTTCATTCTGAACTCATTACTAATAGTTGTTTGAGTAAAGTAAACTAATCTTTGGTCGGTCATTGGTCTAGAGTACGAAAAATCAGTTCGATCTTTAATTCGATCAAGCGAAGAAACAGAAATTTCAACTTTAACCAGTTGACGTTGAAATAAAATATTCTACGCTTTAGTCGTAATTACAAACTAGGGCTAGTTTGTAGTTCTGAGTACATTGCGAGTTTATGCTGATTTAGAAATGGTATAATAAGTACCTGATAAATTAATAAATTAAGTTTTTGTATCGCCTTTTGTTAACCGTTACCTATGGTTTTAATTACCATGCATGCACAAAAAAGCTTAAATCGAACAGACTGTAAAAAATTTTTCATTGAAATTGTCTCAGAATTAGTTATAACCTAGAAGATTTATAATTTCCATCAAATTAACATCAAAGTTCAAATAAACCATAGACATCCTACTTGCCGAAAGAACTTCTACGTACTATAATTTGTGAATAAACCAGCGTCGTAAAAACAATTAGTTGGTGTTTTATGCCCGTTGTATGGCTCTTATCTAACCAAGAAATAACGAGACGTGTGTTATATTTTATGTTGAGCGGGAACGCGATATTGTACACATTTTTTTAAATTCAAAGTCCAGAAGCCCCGCTATGGAAACGATAAGTTTTCCTTGTCGCTCCGTCATTTAAAAAAAAAGCGGTTTAAATGTCCTTAAACATGACATTGAATCGCAGACGTTTTAAAATTACTCTGGTAGAGAGACGCCTTAACGCATCAATGCATTATTGGTTATTAAGCTTCAAGGCCAAGGCAAGGTTTCGTCTCGAACTCATTATTTAAGAGTCGTCTAGTATGGTAATAGTATCCACATTGGTTAGATATATAGATAAAAAAATTTAGTTTTTATTCTAATGAGATGATTCGATAAATAAACAATAAAGGTTTTATAACCCTACTTGGGTGAACAAAGGAACCCAATATTTGACATTTAAAAAAAGTAAAATACCTTGTTCCGTTTCAATTTTACAATTACTATAAGAGATAAGACCGTTGGCGGTAGTTGTAAAAACGCACATTTTGAATGACATTGAATCAATAACATTGACAATTTTTAATCAATTTTTTCAGATAGCTCTGAAAATCTAGCTAATTCATCTCTGGATTCCAATAGGTAAATTCATTACATTTTATGTGCAATGCAGTAAAAAATGGTTTAGATATTTACGTTTAAAAACCAAGAAATGTGGGTACTTCCTTATACCTATGTCTTTGTTCCAGTAAAAGTAAAAGTTCTCTGAAATCAAACAGAGAATATTCTGCATCAAACACTTGGTCAAATAAATTGAAAAATGGAGATCAAACCGATGCATTATCAAGATTAATAAAACCAACCGAACAATGGAGAAATAAATGTCAAGCACAAAATGATACAATGCAATTATTTTTCGCTACAACAACAGATAAAAGGCAACTGTAAGTTACGTAAATATTAAAAACAAGGACAAACAAAAATGATAATTTTGATAATCTTATATTTTTTCTTTCAATTGCTTTTGATATAACTTTTATTCAAAACTAATTGGAGGACCTTTTATAATTTCAGACGAATTCCTTCTTGGCGTTCAGGATTACAGGATTTATAACGACAATGCCGAAATGACGACAAATCCCGATTTCCTTCCTTTAGAAATGTCTATTAAAATTAAGGAGAATTTCTATTCAACTTAAAAGTACTAGGATCAACACTATACTATCCATATTAAGTTAAAATAATGTACTATTTGTAATATAACGGAAAAATTAAAAAAATGTTATAATATCGATCTGCATCTTTAATTTGTTGCTACTTTCATTGTAATCGTCATACTTGAAATGGGATTTATTAGTTTTACATACACATGGGACTACCTCTACGCTTCTGCTTAATTCGGGACGAGATTCTCTGCATATTTCTACTGAGAATATTTTATTCCACCCAAAGTCGCGGTGGCTCTTTCTCTAAAAAGCTATGACTTCGTTAATATAAATAATATTAAAAATGCGAAAGTTTGTAGGGATGGATGTTTGCTACTCTTTGACGCAAAAACTACTGAATGGATTTTAATGAAACTTTACAATAATATAGCTTATACTTTATGCCGGTGTTGTGCGATCCGGTGCCGGATCCCGATGCCGGTGATTGCCTTATATGGAGCTCCCGTGAGGGCAAAGAGGCTAGCTATCCGTCGCTGTAGAGCTAAGATCTACAGTATCCGGCGAAGGATGGCTATACGAGTTGTGCGTGCATATCGCACAATATCTTTTGAGGCAGCGACAGTCTTAGCTCGTTTCCCGCCTTTGGATATACTTGCCGATATGGATGCGAGGGTATATAACCATATTCGTATCCTTCGCGAGGAAGTTAGGGGCGAACAAGACAAGGTATTTGAGGTAGTCAAGCGGCTGTAACGACAAATCGCTTTGGCGACGTGGCGCGATAGGCTTATTAGTGAGCGATATTCCCATAAACGCGTCGTCGCAGCAGTCCTGCCGCTTTTTGAACCCTGGATGCAGCAACGTGAAGGCACCCTCACATATCGTCTCACACAGATGATCACCGGGCACGGCTGCTTCGGTGATTACTTGTACAGAATCGGGCGTAAATGAGGATTCTGAACTGAACAAATTGGATCGGACCTGTCCTTGTTGGATCGGACCTGTCCTTGTCTGTCTTTTCGGAAATGGTGAGCAGGGTTTCAGCGTGGCGGGCAGTAGCCTCCTTTAGCGAAACCGTCATGGCTAAAAAGGAGGCTGCTGAACGGGCTCGAAAGAAAGCGGAACCCGCTCGAAGACGACGCCGTTATAGCAGTGGAGCGCCTGATCACGTTGTGCCAGAAGCAGTTCCCCCAAATTAAACGGGGCCATTAGGCCTGCAGGGGCCCTGAGCACAAAAGCCCTGAGCGTAAAATCATGGTAATGATTCCGTTACATACACGCTAAGGTGTTTAAAAGTGTGCTAGATATTGGGCAGGCATGTTTATCTTCTTAACCTATCAGAAGCAGCAGAGCAGAAGAGAAGAATTTTCTCTCCCCTTGTTTACGCCACAAAAATCAAATTTTGTCTATACTTTCTTACTTCGAAAGATAAAATAATTGTGTTTTGATTATAAAAATCAAAGCTAGCGGCCCTGTAAATATTGAAATGGATTTTGACATGACAATGTCAGCAGATGAGAACCAGATGTTCTGTCAGTTGTGTTGTTTACCAAATTTTGTCAAATTTTAAATTAATCTTACTCCTTATATAACTAATAAAACGTATAAATTAGTAACCTAAGATGACATCACGATGCAGATATTTTTGTAGAAGATTACTTCACATGAAAAGGTACTATTACCCAACAATTGAACTACCAAAAGTTTCATTTGGTAGAACTGCCGTGCCATGTACTTTGGGATTTTCGTTGTTCACATGGTTGGGCTTTAACAAGAAACTAAGCGCGGAAGACGAACTAGTCCTAACTATAAAACATTGTGTACTCTTTACTCAAAGGGGCGAATACGACAAAGCAGAACAACTCCTACATGTTGCATTGAGGCAAGCTCAACAAATACAAAATCAGCTTGGTATAACGTACATTTATGATATTATGGCCAATTTGGCTCTGGAGAGGGAACAACTAGATAAAGCTAAGCAATTGTTTGTTGCTGTTACCCAAAGAATAATGGCAGATGGCGCAAAGGAAGATGATCCCCGTGTTATACATATTAGTGCTAAATTGGCAAGAATTAGTCATTTGAAAAAAGAATATTCTACAGCTAAATTAGGTTATGAATGGTGTTTAAGTAAATTCAAAAATTTACCTTTAGAATCTTTAAAGGAAATGGAAAAACTTATAGCTTTAACGGAAGATTGGTATGGACGTTTATTGGTTGACTATGAGGACATTAATAAAGGGCTTGATCTGATGGTGAGTTCTTTGAATAGAATGGAGAAACTTGAAGATGTAGAAAAAGAGCATATTGTGGTACAGATGAATGACATTGCAACTATTTGTGATCACCTTGGAAAATATGATGAAGGCATCAGCTTTTTATTAGAAGCTATTGAAATTGGTAAACAATTTCCAGATATGAATGAACTAGGAGCCATTTATGTTAATTTGGGAAGGCTATATATGAAGAAAAATTTGTTGGTAAAAGCTCGAAAGTCATGTGGACAAGGCTGGAAACTTGGTGTTTCTGCAAAGAATGATGATGTTAAACATGAAGCAGAATTATGTTTTAAAGAAATTAAGAATTTGTCCTAAGTGTGTATAAGTATTCTAATAAAATAATAATATTAAGGAGAAAAAATAAATCAATATATGTATTGAAAAACAATTGTTCTTTCATTTAAATAAAAAAGAGATTACCAATTACTATATTACAAAAAAAAAAGTTTACAGAAATGTAAAACCATGCAGTGGCCATGATCCACAATCTTGCCCCTACCTTTTAACAATTAACATCAGATGAATTGCTTACTCATTTATTTCCATCTTCATCACGCCCATAACCCAGAGGGGTAGGCAAAGACCATGGATTTCCATTTGGCACGATCCTGGCACACCTCTCGCTTCTACATTCATACATCTACGCATACATGCTTGTCGGTTATGGGTGCTCCTTATATCACCATCTCCTTATTTCCATCTACCATAAAATAAAACAAAACGCAAGTTAAATTTATTTTATTTACCTAAAATCTTAATGAAATTAAAGAGTACATTTAAGGTGAAATTAATAAAGAAAGAATTGAGTTAGTATGTATGACTAATTTAAATGCATGAAAAAACTATCCTTTAGCACAAACTTGTGACACGAAAGATTTTACTTTAATTAAGGAAACACTAGTAATCTAGGAATTTGTGATATGTGTTATTGCGCACTTTCTTTTGTCACACTGAATGGTTCCGCAACAACTTCAGTGTGGGTTTCAGCAATGACAACATCTTTGACGGGACGGTCATTAGCTCCAGTCTTACTTTTCTCAATCTTACGCACAACATCCTGCAAGTAAAAAGAATATTAACATACAATTCATCCAAAATATATTCTTTAGTAGCTCTCATAACTCATAACTAAATAAATAAGCTTGTTTGTGGGATAATAACACTTTGACTTGAATAATATAATTTCTTTTTTTTGCTGCTTTATGACTATTTTTTGTTTTTATAGTTTCCAAACAGCTTATCTTCCAAGGAGGTAGAAATCATTATAATTGTATTGACACACTATTATCAGTATATTTTTGTTGCAAGGCGAACTATGGGAAACTAGACATACCATTCAACTGACTCAGTTCATAATGTATCAGTCCCTCATGGGAAAGGTAAAAAAATGGTGCTTTACTGAACTCTAGCATCATACGAGACTTGCACACCTCTAACATACATTTAGTTAAAATCAATACTCAAATGAATTTTTAATTAGTTTTTTATTTACATTATATTTGAAACTAGCTATGCCTTGCGGTTTCACCCGCCCTGCAGTTTTACTTAATAGAAATGATATTAGTTACTTAATAGTGCTGTATTTTATGGTATGTTTATCAAACAAATGTTTGACATAGTTCTTTAAATTAATATAACTTTTTTATTTATAAGCAGATTGAGATAAAACAAACACTAAATTTTAAGTGAAGCTTACCACAATACATTAGTGAAAACAGCAACCAAATCAGTTAAGCCGTTTCTGATATTAGCGGTAACAAATGCACAGACAAAAATTCTAATAATCATTGTTTTAGGTTTTATTGCGTTAATGAATGTCCCTAATAATAGTTTTTCTCAAATATCTTCCATGTACAGACAGTGATCAGTTACATTCTTATTATATGTTAGATTAGAAGCAATCTGGTGGTCTACTATTTAATTTTCTCAGGAACATAGTTTCTTTTCAATGGGAGTGATGTTGGGAGGAGGTAGGAATACCTCCCCCTCAAAACCAGCTTTCGAGATATGAGTCTACCAAAGATTTAACTACTATTTTCTCCTTTTTATATTATTTTTTTTCTATTCAAAGTAAAAGTAAATACATACCATGCCATCCAAAACTTTACCAAATACTACATGTCTGCCATCAAGCCATGGTGTTTTTGTAGTAGTGATAAAGAATTGAGATCCATTTGTATCTTTTCCAGCATTAGCCATTGAGAGCCAGCCAGCACCATAGTGACGGAGCTTGAAGTTCTCATCTTCAAACTTTTCACCGTAAATGCTGCGTCCTGTTAATATATTTTTTTACTTTAAAAATATTACTGTATTTGTACTTCAATTTTTATATAAATTTGTAGACAATAAAGAACAAAAATATTAACTACATAAATTTAAAACCTACCGCCAGTTCCATCTCCTTTAGTGAAATCACCACCCTGGATCATGAAATTTTCGATAACTCTGTGGAATTTACTACCTTTGTAACCTTCACCTTCTTTCTTCTGTGCTAATTGGAAGAAATTGTCAGTGGTCTTGGGAACTGTCTTTCCAAAAAGGCCAATAACAACAGAACCGGCCGGTTCTCCACCAATTGTTATGTCAAAAGTAACCTAATAATATAAAATAATAAAAGCATTAAATATTTCATTATACTAAAACATAAAAAAAATCACTGAAGGTAAATTAAATAATTGAACTACCAACATATTGTTCAATAAAGCTTCACAAAGGATTTGATATTCGACCTCATATTGTCGTGTAAGCGAATTTAACAAAGGCGTTCTTAAACGGAAACATGAAACGTCACTACAAGTCAGCGACCTTGCAATGGTTAGTTCAAAAATTTATGATTTATCGAAAACTGGAGTCAAATTATACAATAAAATTGTAAGTAAGTTTTACCTTGTGGGTAACTTTAGGGCCTTTTGGAGTTTCCTCAGTCCAAGCTGTGGAGAACAGAAATAAGAGACCGAGAACCGTAGCAATTGCTGCCATTATGATTACTACTTTTGCTTTTTTTCTAGCTATTTTTACTTAAAGTATCCAATTGCCTATTAATTAAAAATTAACGACCGATTCTTAGCAAAATTCAATATCATCTGATATCATCACAACTTTTCGCCGGTAAAACTGCCCTACAAATGTGCCATTCCACCAAGCCAAGTGTCAATGTGACAAATCAAATGTACGATACGAGGTGGATGTCCACGTCAGTCATGTCAGTCAGCAACACAATGAACACGACAAGTCAAGTCAGTGACAACACAACCGTCGGATTTCATCACAACGGATTAAAATTTTCAAATTGATCACAACGATGGTAGCAAATTTTAGTCAATTATGATTTTTGTAAATATGAATAATGCCATTGTTTAACGCAAGTGTAAAAGATTTTTTAACCGACTTCAAAAAGGTTATCAATTTGTGTGTATGTTTTTTTTAATGTTTATTACCTCAGAACTCCGCTCCTGGCGAACCGATTTCGATTATTCTTTTTTTGTTCGAGAGCTCATGCTTGTCGATTGGTTCCATTTTTTAGTCAAGACCCGACCGGTAGTTTTTGAGTTATGCATAATATGACAACGTTGAATTTTACTTTCTTGGCTTACGTAGGCTAAATTATAGGGCTTACATTAAAATGACGTATGAAATAGTTGTAGCTCTTTATATAAGCTAAATAAAACTCCGCGATGACATATATCTATCTTCTATAGTTGTCTCACAATAACCATTTTTATCTTAGGAAACATTAATTAACACGCACTCGATACTTACTACTACGCGATTATTCGTATTCGGTATGAATATTTATCCATTTAAATGTGTTAATTATCAAGAGAATTTAATGTAGATTATAATTGTTCCTTGAACTATATCATTCTGACCAATCGTTTAGAAGATATCAAAAGATTAAA
>JWHW01027314.1:271980-285297 GCA_000931545.1 Papilio glaucus
TCAATGAATTGTAAGCTCTTCTAGTAATGCTCTTTTTTATTACATTCTTGGCTGTTTATTCTTAAAATGTAATAAAATGCGCAAATACTTCCACCAGTAACATACATTTTGATCACATTTACTAAGTCATATAAACATTACTGGTTTTCAAACTATAAACTGTATTTGTGAGGGTATTACAAAAATGTAATCTCATTTGTAAAACTGATGCAATTTATGATATTATTGACTTTAATTGGTTTATTTGTATTTAATTATTTATACTCTGTGATTATTTGCCTATAATTATGTTGTTGATTTATAAATATTTTATAATTTAAGAAATTTCAGATCTGATGTATTTGTATTTTTAATTCGTTACTGAGCATTCTTTAGTGTTTTACGTTCTTGGATACTTGAACGGCACATTTATAAAGTCGAGTAGCTGGTTGATATAGTTGAGGCTATAGGTTGGAAGATTAGTAAAATCTAGAGCATAACGCTAAATTAGAAGGAAAAAGTTTTTGGAAAATTTGCGCAGGTTTGTAAAACTACACTTGTAACATCAAAACTAAATACCACCAACCTACCTTTATTTTGGTTGTAATTAATAATTATGCTTAAAAGTTTAATAATTATAGAGGTTTTTATTTAATGTCAGAATTTTTCATGTTAATAAGCCGGGCTTATTATGTCTAGTCTTATATTTTATTTTTAAATAGTTTTAGCCGATTTTATTATAAAATAACTAAACCAATATTTTGTAAAAAAAAGCTTAAATGTTTTAGCGTTAAAACATAAGTTGAAAATATTTCTCATAATTTATCAGAACTAAGAATACACTTCTTTCAAATAATTTTGTAAATAATAGTAACAGTAATTCTGATTTATAACAAAACTCTGATACTCAGTGACTTTTGAATTCAATACTCTGATCCTCAGTGACTTTTGAATTCAATACTCTGATACTCAGTGACTTTTGGATTCAATACTCTGATACTCAGTGACTTTTGGATTCAATACTCTGATCCTCAGTGACTTTTGAATTCAATACTCTGATACTCAGTGACTTTTGGATTCAATACTCTGATACTCAGTGACTTTTGGATTCAATACTCTGATACTCAGTGACTTTTGAATTCAATACTCTGATACTCAGTGACTTTTCAGTTTCAAAAACCTATATATTACAAAATTAGTTGATGAGTGTAACTGTCTGTAACTGTAAAAATATTTTTTCCAATCGATAGTTTAACAATGTTTTTGAGAATAAGTGTATTCGGTTCCTTATATTGCTAATGAATTTAGAAATTTGCGACGTTCAAAAATGAAGTATTAATATGACTCCTAAAGTAATAACTAGCAGCCAATAAATAGTATCTAATGTTTGCGGTAATCGCCTAAGATTTTCTATTCAGTAAAACATATATTCAGTTGAACACTTTCGCCTTTAAATAGAACATCCGTATTTATTATACGTAATTATCCGTATTTTGTATAATACTATTGTGACGTCAATTTTATCAGCAATGGTCATAGCGGAAGACAACGTCAATTTTCCTTTTTTTGATTGTGATAACCTTATATACATGATGTAATTTACTCATGTATGGTTTGTTTAAGTGATAATTGGTTGGTGGCGTATATTTTTGTTATATTTTGTCTTAGGAAACTATTAAAGTAAATACTTTTACTGAAAATGTTTTTATTTAAAAATCCTAGGCTCTGAACAGTCTGATTCGGAAATGAGCTATTAAAGCAAACATTCCATACCGAATTTTGATCCATATGCTGAGTTTTTAGGTTAAATTTGTGTTATCACATGACAGTTTTCGAAAATAATCATTGAAATCAACTCAACATGATAAGCAAAAATATTAAGCAACTGCTAAAAAAAAAATCAGCAAAAGGTCTAATTTTAGATCACACTTATCCCATTACTATGTATACGATAGGGGATTTACACGTCAATGTCGTAGAAAGAATATGTAAATTATAGGTCCAGAGAAGTCTGAACCGAATAAGTGATGTGTCATTACTATCATTGAATGTTTAAAAGGGGTAAACTTTGTCACAGCCATAAACTCGGATAAATGAGACAGAATAAGATTCCTATATCACTCAAGGCGGACTTTTCGACTTCCTGTGAGGTTACGTTTTCTCGCTCGAAGTGGACAATGACAGAATAAGCTACGTGTTTTACCAGCAGTTATAAAGGACAGCTAAATTGCAATGGCCAAAAACAAACCTATTGACATGAAGTAATACGTAACTTACTACAAATGTACTTAACGGTAATGATCACAGAGCAATATTGGAATTGAAACAAAACAAAAATCTTATAAAATTATTTTATTTCCACTTTAAATTTGTACTTGAACGAAAGAATGTTTTAGTCCGTCTGTTACAGATAATCTTTGTTTCTCATCCAACATAAGCATTTTATCCAGTAAATCTTTTAGTTGTATCACCTTTTTCTCCTCACTTGATGTAAATTTTTTGAAATATTTCTTCAAATCACGATGTAGGTCTCTGCAAATTATAATGTTGCTTATTTCAACGACCTTTTCTCTTTCTGTAACTTTATCTTTTTTTTTGAGAAGAAAATTATTTTTATAGTTAAAGTGTTGATCTTTAAATTTGCTCTTTCTTAACAATTTGCTAGGAATTTTGCCCTTTAAATCCATAAAACATTTCAACATTTTGTTATTGCACCCTCCAGTAAAAAGTATTGTGTTAGTTGCCATTTCATATATAGTACATGCTGTAGACCAAATATCTACACCATAGCTGTATGGAATACCTAAAATAATTTCTGGAGCTCTATAAAATCTCGAAACTAGATAGGGTGTTGGTTCATTTTCATGGACTTTGGCAGCTGATCCGAAATCGCATAGTTTTAAAACGTTTTTGTTTTCATTCACTAAAATGTTATCAGGTTTTATGTCGGCATGGATAACACCAATTTTCGATAAAAGTTTTAAAGCTAATAATAGTTGTCTTGTGTAATTCATCAAAGCCTTTAAACTAATGCCATTGTGTTTGCCATATTTTTTCAATACGGATCGCATATCCATATAAAAGGGCTCTAACACTAGGCAAAGATGTCCTTTGTGAACAAAGTTTCGGAGCAATTTGACGCAATGGTATTTATTATCGGGATCATTTTCATTGATTTCTTTTAATATAGCCATTTCCTTTAAACCTGTTTTTTGCATTAGCTCATTATTTCTAATTATTTTGATGGCTACATCATTATCTTTAAAAGTATGGTCTTGTGCACGAACAACATTAGCAAACACTCCTTGTCCTAGAATAGACTTCACTATGTATCGGTTGTTATTTATACAGTCGCCTACGCGGACTTTATAATAACCTTCTTCATCATCCCAATTATCAGCTAGCACAGCATTCTTATCATTATTATCTTGAGTAATTATTTCAGGGTCTTTACTTCTAGGAAATTCGTCTTTCTCTGAAAACATATCAGTTGTTTCCATCACAGTACTTTTAGTTGAGTTCAGAGTGTCATTATTTTTAATTTCACAATCAACATGTCCATTTTTTTTATTTTTAACACTTTCTTCTTCTACATTGACTGTTTTGTTTTGAGAGTTATTTAATTGATCTAATAGTTTTTTGCGTTGTTTTCGTCTTTGTTCAATTATATATTCTTCATCTTCAGATTCAGAACTATGTGAATAGTCTTGATTATAGTCTGGTGATGCTTCTTTAAATGCTTTAGAATCTGCATAATATTTTCTATTTTTATTTTCTTGACTATCTATATTTATATGTTTTCGTTTTCGTTCACGTGCATTATTTAATATTTTCATATCATCGTGAGAATATGTGTCATATTTTTCTAAGTTTTTACAAAGTAATTTTCTCTTTTTTATTAATTCTTCCATGCTAAAGCGTTCCATCATTGGTAGAGGAGGAGTCCTTGAATCAATAGGCTTGGATTTTTTTCCAATTTCTTTTACACTTCCAGGTTTCCTTTCTCCTCTAGAACTTCTATGAGTGCTTTTTCTATAACTTTTCATATAATTTTCTGCCATTTTCTATAAGTGTTATTAATGTAGAAAACTTTTGTTTGCCAAACTATTAGTAAATTTGCTATCTGCAATAAGCAAACATAAAAATTAGTTTTAATGTTTCAAATACTAAAATAAATAAGTCAATTAATCGTGGTAAGCTTTTGCCTGTGTTAAATTCATAATAGTGGATTTTAATGCAAGGTATTAATTCAAATTAATGTAAATGAAATAACAGAAACTATTAATGAATTTGACACATTTTGCAGTTAAATTCAATGTTAACTATATCATTGATTACATGTCCACCCTGTGAAATATCATCTGTATTCAGTTCCCAACATTACTCAGATGCAAATCTTTTCATGTTGATAATGCAGAACATGACCTCACATTTTCAGAAGTGATTCAAATTCTTGGGTCCCTTTAGTTCACTTTACTTTCCCATCCATGGTTATCTATACAAAAAATGAACATATTATTTAAAATTTACAGGTTAGAAATATGGTATAGATTTATTTAAAAAAAACTAATATCAGGGAAAAATTTCACATTTATAAATAATTAAAAGCACCAATTAAATACTTACTCTTTTAGATTCAAACAGTACACACGTCATGACATTTTCAAAGTACAAATTTCACACCACATATTCTATGGAGTATTATAGCAGATTGGTATACTTGTTGACCGATTTTTGTAGATTTGCACAAATTGTTATTATGCTCCACTATTTAATTGAAGCTTTCAACATTATACTTAGCAACAAAACTAATTAAAGAAAATGATATTAATGATACTTAATTAATTGTAATTTGTACTTTAAAACATATCACATTCATGACATGAGCACTGTTTTAAATTGCTTTAAGATTACAATGTATATAATCACAGGCAGTAGCTATAAGGAAAACTATTTAACACATAAAAGTATGTTTTAATACTTGTCACTTTTCTAGAGTAAGCTATATTTATAAAATAATTAATGACTGCATAGTTGTTGCATATGTTTGTTTTACACTCTTACATCTACATATGTATACATGACCTTTATTTCTGGTTGATATATTTTTATCTGACCCAACCAACATTGCCACCTGATTTTACTATATAAATTTTTAGTGACACTCTTCCTTTCAATATTACCAAATATATTTTGCAATTTTAATCACGCATTGTGTTTGAAGCAATTTTTTCATTAGAAAGCTTATATATCAAACCCTTTCAATCAGTTGTGACTTTTACCATACTAACTGCACTACATATAACTCTTTTCCATACCTTAGCATGGTTCCATACATTACATACATATAGCATTGTGTATATAGCATTGTGTAAGGCCAACAAGCCACTTTATTCAAGTAATTCTATCATTTTACAATTGAGTCTAGAGTCCGATTGAATATTCGTTCTTTGTCTTAATCGTATCCATGATGCTGAAGAAGAAATCTAAGTACATTAATTAATTTACCTATCTAACCTTTTATAAAGTTTATTTCAATTCAGTTTTTTCTTACTCAATCCACTACCTTCATCTTTTCTACACTTATCATTTTTTATACCTTCAATATGTACATGCTAGGATTTATTAAGCTATCGCCTGTGATTGTCTAAAGTACCTTACGCATTTAACGCAGAAAATTTGATTTCGCGTAAATTGCATATAAATTCTTATAAACTAAATTAATTTAGAAAAAACTCTAAAAAATAGCTATTCTAATATTGATTGCATTAATTATTGACAACGATGGTTTAATTTAAAAAGATTTTTAAGAACATTAAAATTTATCGCAGACAAGACTTGCATTCATGTCTGCGACAAATTAGTGCACAGTAAACCTAGTTTGATGAATAGTTTAGGTAACACCTGTTAATCTCGTTCAAGTATTTATCTCAAAGTATAATATACCCATAACACTGATGTATTTAATATGTATAAAACATTTATTCAATGAGGTCTTGGTTGCAACGCAATTTTATGCAATAAATTAAATGTCAACTGTCAAATCATCACAGACAGATAATATGTAGATTGACTAGATTGTAGAAAGGGTGTAGAACATTGAGTATAGAAGTACAGAAAGCTAATGTATTGATGTGAGACATCTATAGGCTCACTTGTAAACCGAATTGTTGGCGTGGCGACACTTGCCGTGGCGTGTATTTTATTTATTATTATTTTTTTTATTAATTAGTATTTTAATTTTTATCTTAGATTTTATTAACATATTTTTTTTCAATAGGCTATATTTAATTCCTGTAATAATATTATCTTTTATGCATATTACTTGTATACACACGATGTTTCACATCTGCCAGGCGTCCCATGACGGCTCACATTTTTTTTTCTTAATTTATGTTTTGTTTTGTTTGTATTTTTAAGGACGCGTCCGCCTGCGTATAAGAGGCGAGCACAATCATCAACAGCTAATCATTGCACCCTCTGCCATAACTTAGAAAAGAGTATAGCAAGATGAAATTTTTAACTTACTGTAAGCTCCTGAGATGAGAAAAGAATAAATAGAGGCTAAGGTGTTCATAAGCTCTTACACTTGTTCACAGTTCTTCCACCATGATATACAAATAATCTTCAAATTGTTTTAATTACGTTCAAACTAAAATAAATGGAAAATGGGACAAAATTGATTTATAAAATGTTTTGAAGATGATAAACATTATGTTAGTTTAGGTTAAAAAATGAACAGCGAAAAGACTTACACCTCAATCAAAGATGTTTAAGTTTTATATATTTAGTTTGTAATACATAGTAAATCGATTTATGTGTCTTTCAGTACATCTAAAATGTAATTTTGAAAACACACTTGCATAACATATTACTTGGCATAATGTTTATGCAAGCAATGATTCAAATGTCAGCCAACTGTCAAATGTAGTAAAGTGTAAAGGAATAAAACATAACCCTACCTACATAACCTATAATCCAATAATCTATCTTTTGTTTAGTGAAAAAAGAATATTTTGAAAATGACAATGTTTGCAAAATCTATGAAAGTATTTTTAAATTCTCGATTCTT
Organism: Papilio glaucus; assembly: GCA_000931545.1. Lineage (NCBI taxonomy): Eukaryota > Metazoa > Arthropoda > Insecta > Lepidoptera > Papilionidae > Papilio > Papilio glaucus. Next base: position 279,032 of record JWHW01027314.1, read on the forward strand.
AATATCAAGTAGATCAATTCAAGTTACTCAAGGTTAAAGAATATAATATATTTCAAATACAATCGACGTAAATTTATTATAAACTTATTAATAAATTGTTTGTTACAGCTTTAAATCTTTATTCGCCAACTGCTCTTGGTATTGATGGTTATCTTCAATCTCGTAAAAGGATCAAGGAACAATTCTCAAATTTTTCTGATACCTTTAGAGCCAAAATGATAGATTTTGTTTCTGAACCGAAAAACATGATATTCACAGAAGATTTAAAAAATATGGTTCATATGGCTGAGCCTACAGATTTAGATCTTGTGTTAAATATGATAAAAAAGTAAGTCTAAACTTCACATGGTTTAAAGCAACCAAACAGGACTCAGTTTGGATTGGTTTGGTACAAAAGGCTTAAAATAATTTTAAATTAACTAAAGTGAGTATCTCTGTTTAGATAAGAACTTGATGATTTTGTTTTCAGGTTCAACAATCAAAATATAGAATTTAGATTTGGTTCTTTCATATTTGGTCCAGTTGTGATGAGAATGTTTCATTTCTTGGATGCACCTAATGAGGCACTGCAGGTGATAACCATGAACTTTTATTTTTCATTCTTATGTAAACCTTCTTCAAATCTTTTTGGATTATTGATTTTTTAATTAAATATATACATAAATCTTTAGTAGGCTAGATCAGGAATGGGCAAATAGTAAAATATAAAAAAGGAATCTTAAGTGAGGTCTGATACAGTTTAATTTTTATATTGAGGTCCAACAAAGTAAACATCTCACATGAAAGGCTTTCTTTTCCCACCAATGTGTGGTGAGCACAGTAGATACTTTTCTTCCATATCTGCCTTCATATCTGAATTCACACCCTTCTTACACATGTCATGTTTCACACAGTCCATCCAACTCTTTTTCGGTCTTCTTCTACCCTTGTTACCACCCAAAAACATTCTCATGAATTCCTCTGTTATATGTTCTTCATGCCACAGCATGACATGTCCATATGGTGCTAATCTCTTGGTCATAAATTTACTGTTACTGGTGCAACTTTTAGACCTGCTCTAATATACTTAGCCTAAATTTTATCCATCCGTGTCACACAACAGATGCACCTTAACATTCACATATGAAAATATTATTTAAATGAATATATAAATGTAAGTATCTAACAATATTTGGTGGTATGAGTTTAGACTGCATGATGGTGACTCTTGGGCTAGATAGAGTTTGAAAACATAGGTTACGTTATGTTAAACCATTGTATCCATTTTAGGTATATCAGAAATTGTGACTGAATTATAATAATAAATTGTGACTTGTCGAAACATTTTCTTGCAAATTTTTGTATGTGTTAGAGTAGAGAACATTGTTCTACAGCTATGTTTTCTAACATAAATTATCCAACCTTAATGTGACTATGTTCATAGAAAATTGGATGTTATAAATTTATGTTAGTGTATATGTAACAGTAATAGTTGATGTTTACTTTGAAAAAAACCCAATTAACTAATAAATTTTAAATATAAAAGAAATTGTAATGTAAAACTTAATTGCTAACTAATCTAACTTTCCAATTTGAAGTGTGAATATGGAATAATGTCTTATTGTCCATTTGTCATGTAACATATCTTTCAATTTCAGTGTTTTGAAGATCCTGTAAACAGTGGCTTCTTTGATCAGCTTGTCTCCTACCAGATATTACTTGACCTACTCTATAACCATGAGATGTTTGAGGAGATGTACAGGGTGTTTGAGAGGGTACAAGAGAAACAGTTGAACATGACAAAGTTCCCAAAGTACCCGTTGGTACTTGTTCTAGCTGCGTGTTATAAACAAGTAAGATATGTTTTTTCTGGATCAACTTAAAAACTACTGAATTATTTAAAAAATTTTGCACCAATAGAAAGCTCTTCTATCAGCAAGTAGCCTAGGCTATATTTTGGCACTAAAACCAAGCGATGTTCCTTCTCGCTGCCTATTGGCTGGGTCACGGGAACACTTACGCCATCTTCCGCGACCCAGCCGGAAAATATAAACCTACCTAACCTAAAATAGAAGTTCAAAGATTTGTCGTAAAAAACATAATGTTGTGTACTTACATTGCAAACATTACGAGATACATCAAAATAATGTACGACAGAATTGTATATCTTTAAAATATCTACAAAAAAGTCACTGATGGCATATATCTAACTTTTAAGGATAGCTTACCATACTCATTTTAACTTCTAAAAAAATGGTCATGTAGGTGCAGTAATGGAATAGCCAATTTAGACGGATACTTATTACTTATCAACGTAAATGTAATGTTACTTACTTTAAGCAATTCATGCACATTATGATAATCCTTTACAACATATAATACAAATAATTATCTTTGGGTCTATTGCAAAATGACACTTATGCACGTGAAAATAAAATCAAGCGCGGGTCTCACACCGCCGCGCTGCGCCCCTTGCTGTCGCCCACTGAGCTCAATGTGCTTTTCCTTTCCATCCAGCAATTAAAACAGCTAATAAGGTAACAACATTAGTAAGTGTCCCGAACCTCTGCATTGCACGGTGACGTCTCCTAGGAGCGCTCCCCATCCCGGGGCGGCCAGTGGGCGTCGCGGTGTCACATGCTTGTCATGCTCCCGCGGCGTCCACGCAATGGCCATGAGCGAGCGCGTGTAGTTTTTAGTGGGTTTTTTAGTGGTCCCGAACAGGGGCGTGCATAAGGCTGCATTTTCTACACATTAAAAAAAGTGTGCGTTTTTTTTTATAGAAAAAGGTGGCAAACTAGCAAGCGGATCACCAGATGTTAAGTGAACGCTACCCATAGACATCCGTAACAAGCAAATACGTTGCAGATGTGTTGCCTACCTTTAATGGACAGAGGAGGGCATAGACAGGAATAAGGATGTTTCCTTTTCCCCGTTAACCCCCTCCCCGTCCAATCCTCTTCCCGTTCCCATCCTATCCTTATGAGGAAAGGGTGCGAAGGGGAAGAGGACTGAAATTAGGCCTCTGGCACCTCACTCAACAAACGAAATGCAGAGTTCTTCTACTTCACGCCTGTTTCCTGTGAGGTAGTGGTATGTCACCGGTCGAGCCGGCACATTCGTGCAACAGATGTTGTTGTTGCGGGCTCTACCACTGTTATAACTACACACGAACGGCAGATTGTCAACTGCAGACACAACTGCATGTCGACAGCTGCTGTCAACATGTAGTTTTACGAATTTTAACAAAAAAACTTTTGTTCACAAAAATCACATGTTGCTATGAAACAAGGTATCATTTAGAATATCCCTATTATGTAGTGACATTTGCCTAGTTTACATTTTTATTGTATTTCTAGAACACACCAAAAAGTATGGAGTATGCATCTAAAATATGGACCGAAATGGCAGGCGTTGGGACTGTGCCTTTGAGAAGGGCGGCCACATTGTTTGCAGGTATAGATGTTTTTAAAATTTACATTTACTTTTGAATGTTATACAGGTTGCTTATCTTTGTTTTATATTTGCAGCACTTGCTTTAAATCAGGGCGCTCCGCACATAGCCTTGGAGTCTATATCAATGCAAAAACAACATTATGTCACCATAAGAAATATTAAGGTAAATTCATCATTTACAGAATGAATATAGAATATATAAATAAAAGGTCGAAAATATATTTTCCATCTATTATTATTCATAGTCTTGTATATATTTATTCTCACTAGTTATTCTCAATATTTTCAATAAGTTTTCAGTCAACTAATCGGTTATTTTATTAAATTAACAAACATCATAGTGAATAGGCATTTACAAAGAAAATACTGGAAAAGTTATTATTTTAGGCAGAATTGTTTAAATGTGTGGTTAATTTCATCTTTTTGGGAGAAGTTGCAAATAATATCTTCATTATTATTACAGGCAATGGCATTAGCTGAAATGGGAAGAGTGGATGACGCTTTGCCGGTTTTGAGAGCTGTATTGAATATTGATTTGCCAGAACAAAATAACAAACACACATTCTTTGAAGAAACTGTGAGAATATTATAATGATATAACTACATGCTTACTGTTGTAAATTTTAAATAATCGACAAATTGTTTTTAGATATCGAAGGTGCGAAGTGTTGTTGAGAAAACAAACAATAAAGATATTCAGAAGGAGTTTGAAAATATAGAGAAGGCACTTAGAGATCGGGACCTTATAGACAATCAGGTAAAGATACTTATTATTTATTTTCCAAATGTCCCGGTTCACATATGACGCAATCCCTTAATAATCAATATCGTAAACGCCAAAATTGTATAACTACCCCTATCTTATTTATGCACCAGATAAAATTTATCAAGCTCCCAGTTGTATTCTATAAAAGGACATCAAAATCATCATACATGGATAGTGTATTTTAAGTTACAAAGTTAATTTTTTTTACTGCATTTAAATAAATAAATATGCGCTCACGCCCGTAACCCAGAGGCATAGGCAGAGATCATGGATTTCCATTTAGAGCGATCCTGGCACACCTCTCGCTTCTTCTACATTCATACATCTACGCATACATGCTCGTCGGTTATGGGTGCTCCTTATATTGCCCTTACTGCATTTATGTTTGATATTTTTAATATTTTGTGTACGCATTATTTCATAGCTTTTATATTAGTTGAATGACCAGAGGTTATCTTATTGTGTAAATAATAATGAATAATTTTCGTTCTCAGAGTTTAGATTCTTTGGTGACCTCAGAGATAAAATTATCAAACAAGACTCCAAGGAAACCGCAAGGCATGCCACAGATGCCCTACGGTCTGAGGAAACAGAGACAGAACAGAAGAGAAGACATGGTGTGATGTAGTACAGTTTCAAGCATAGCGCCGGTCCCTGCGAAGTGGACTATCCCAATATGTGACATTTACGTTCCTTCGCGTTGTTATAACATAAAAAAATATAGTTGATAAACATATTTCAAATTATTAGTAATTTATGTGGAATACGCATTGTTTTTGTAAAATTAAAGAGTGTTAATGATTAACATGATTTTTAAAGGCATAATGGTGAAAAATCATCAATCGTATTAACATTAATGATATACTTTTTTGTTATGTGACATGGAATATTCCGCGGTTATCAAAGCTTCTATTGAAAGATAAAAATGCCGAGTAAATTAATGACTGTAAAAATGATTCATCTCCAAAACAATGTTCTAAGCAATAACGCAATAAGATAAGTGTTGTCGTGAAGAATCTTTAAAATATTATGTACATTAGAAGACGATGAATATCAAAAATGAATGTAGTCGAAATTTATTAAAAACAACAAAAGTGAAGTGTTTTTATTTATTTGTGTTAAAATCTGTCAAAACATCTAAGAGCGCTTGTTGACATCCTGTTTTTTTCAACTGACGATGGACCGTCAATGAACGGTCAGTATTGGTCGCCGGACCGGTGTTCGGTGCATGCATAAACGTTCATTACAACTTTACACCACTACAAATTCGGCTTAAAACAAGGTCTGTCGTATAAAACGGACGTCTACAAGCGCTTTAACCATTCTAACGAGCTTATTTAAGTTCCTAATGCAATAATAATAATAATAATAAAATATTTATTTCAAGACTACAGGGTCTCATATTTTGTGAGTAAGACACGCACACACTTATCGACTAATGTTAGTAACAGTATAATATAAACAATATTTAATAAATCCTACTTAACTATTTACTTCCACATGCAACTTCGTGCAGTGGTTTACATACATACAGTCAATCTTGTCGGTTATCATGGCTATAATGGAGTTGGAGCTAGTCCTCACCCTGTGCACCAGCGATGCACATTTCTTACGCATTATCTTATAAAAGCAATCGACGCGTGCTTCAACGAACATCGCTGAAACGCTACATAAGCGAGGCAGACCCAACATCACTCTGTACGCATTGTTATACTGTATTTGTATGTATTTTCGGAGAAGTAGTTGCTGGTAACCTTATTGACGGTTCTTACAGCTTCATCGAATACAGGGCTCGCGATCCGAGTGATCTTGAGCTAAAAAATAAAATTTCTAGGTCCCTAATGTAATCTAGGGGCCTAGTTGCTGGATTGGCCAGCTATCGGTGTAAGTGTTGTGTTTTCTCAGGTTGAACGTGTTACCGTCGAAGACTATAATGACGTCTACTACTATGTTGGGGTGTTGTCTACGTGACCGTCGAGAGAAGGAGCGTACCAGTCCCCCGACGGTCGTCAACTGTAATTATCGAATAACTGGGGGCGGTGAGGACCGCCCTTTACCGCGGGTG
>JWHW01027314.1:286102-297043 GCA_000931545.1 Papilio glaucus
CGGAATTTGTAGCGGTCGAGTTATTTTTGGCAAGCACAAAGGAATTGGCAAGGTCTGTAGTGGTACTGTTTACTTGTACTTCATTTTGTGCAACGCTTGGCAATGGTGCTAGTTGGAACAAGCAAGCACATATCACCACACATGTAGTCATTTTCTGTAAAATAAATAAACTAATGTCAATTAAGTTATCTCAGCGTATCACTACTTATTTATTAGTTTCCAGAATTTATTGGCGATAGATTAATCGTAGTATCTATATATCTTCCAGTATGTGATTCGTCGTAAACAGACTTATAAGTAATATTTTATGCATATTTATGTTATACAAAATCACCGGACCAAAGACAGTGACAGCAACATTCACACATGTCAAATGTTGTTAAAAGAATATCGTAATTAAGTAAGAAAAAAGAAGACAGCTAGTTTTTGTTACTTAAGCGTAAATGTAAACACGCGATGTACGTTATAGAACAAACGTCCCAATTAGGACGCTTTCGAGTCTTCGCTTTCCGACCGCTCATGGAATATCTGCGCCTTTTTGTGTTATATTATTACTGCTTGTAAGAAGTTAAATTATAAGGGAGAAAAATGGATTCTTCAATAGTATTCTATTGTGTAATCATCTGTAAGTAATTTATAATTATTTTGATGCAACTTTAGTTGACCAGCTATCATCCATATGCCCATAGACATCCATATAAAACAGATTCGCCTAAGATTTTTTAACAGCCCGTATACATATTAGACAGAGGAGGGGATAGGTAAGAAAAAGTAGGAGATGTAAAGTTCAGACGAAGAGGTATCAAGAGGGATATATAGAATAGAGATACCATATAGCATACTGCATACTTACCTGTCTTGTATGAGGTCGTGGTACCTCCGTTCGAGTCGGCCTATTCATGGGTTGCGGCTGCGTAACTGTACCGCTGTTCTGTCCGTAGTTTACTTTAAGGACATACCCGGGTTCGACAAAAATTGACGTGTTTACAGGTAATACAATCGTTTTACTATATTTATAGTTTATGTTACTTTTAAAAAATTAAAAAAAATATGAAATAGAGCAAAAACTTACTTTTGTCTCCATTATGAATGTTGTGATGTATTTTCCAAACTGAAGGTGCATATTGACACGTAACTGATGTTATTTATACCAGGCAACGTCGCAGTGAAGAGACAGGTTGTTAATCAAACGCGCTGATTATTATTGCATTAAATTGTTTGTACATTAATTAACTAATTGGTAATATATACCCCGAATGAAAAATAAGTCCATAACAACGATAAAACACAAAGTAGAACAACGCCCTAAATTAGACGGTTATATGTAAAAACTATTTGGTCGAAAATATCACAAATATGGATAATTTTTGGTTTGTTTCGAAGTAGATTCAATACTTTACTAGATTTTCCTCTGTAAGCAGGGAACAATCGATAGTTACATTAGCATCCGGCTGTCAATTAGTTAGGAGATCAGAATGTGTCTCGATTGTTACATCAATTGACGGCCGATTTTTATATTTGATCCCTATGCTTAGTTAGCTATATGAGATTGAAATTTCAATCCATTTCCTACTTTAAGTATTTCAACAACTGATCTATAGCGCCATATGGCGATCCTTTCAATCTATCTTTGGGAGGACGATTTAGTAGTTTTGGATTGGAATTCGTATGGAAGAAATTGATGAGCGTTTTCTATAAACGATCTTTGAATTTGAATGATCGATTTTCGACATTAATTAATCTTAATTTGCAATCCCTCCATTTCGACCCATTGTTGTGTGATGTGATTAAAATGAAAAATTTTTGAAGTGTAAGGTATTGAATGAATAAAGATTCCATATAATTTGTTATATACGAAATGCGATTCATTTTTCAAAGTAAAATCAAGATGCTAAAAGAAATGTTTTGTTAAAATTTCTTGCCTAACTCACCTTAACCTAAACTATGTTAAATACTAGCTGCAAACACCCGCTTCGCTGGGCTATCAATGCCACCAATCACCATCACAACCACCACCAACCCTACGAAAACTCGTCAAACGCAAGTAAAGATATTTCCACTTCAATAAGCATATTGCATTGTTTTACTGCTTAAGACAACCTTTGTGACATTGCCGGTAGCGGGCGGCGCTTTCGATACAGCGAAGTGTAATTTTTATTTCCAATTACGATGGGCAACTCTATGTGGCATGCTCACGTGTATCAAACCCGCAAAATGTCGATGTTTTTTCCAAAATATACAACTAATAGAAAAATAACTTAAATAGATACACAAAACACTATAAATAGCTTATCTTAATATATGTATGTGTTTTATTTGCATAATAATTAGAAAGAATATGCTTAAAAATGCTGCCCAGCAGGCCTGGGCAGCATGTTCCATCCTCTCTCCGCAATGGCCCTAGAATTTTTCTTCTCCCCCTTCTCCATCAACCTCTTCTACTTCTTCATCAACTTCTTTATCTTCTTCGTCATCATCATCAACTTTTTCAACAATTTTTTCAACTTTTTCATCAGCGTCTCCTTCTTCTTCATCATCTTCTTTAACTTTTTCTTCTTCTACTTGTTTTACTTAATCATCTATTTCTCCATCTTCCTCTGATCATCAACCTCACCTTCATCGTCTTAATCAACACTTATTTCTTCTTCTTCTCCATCAACGTCTTCTTCTCCTACTTCTTATCTTCAAGTTCTTCTTCATCAATTTGTTCAACTTTTTGTCTTACTACTAACTTAATGTCATAATCATTTCGTAACAAATTGTTACAATGTTTTATTTAGTCCAAGCTACACATACTCTGGTGCAACGAAATTAACCAATAATGAGTTGAACACAATTTCTATGTTGATATTAATTGTGACTGCTTTTCATTCACATCATGAAGTACACGAAATATGTATATTTCGAAACTGCCATATGGCTCGCTCTCCACGTTATACCTAGAAGTGCAAGTCTTTTATATGCTTTATTTATAAGCCGAATACGTTAACGCAAGTCTATTCTCGTTCTATTAATAAACGTGATTGTTAATATTATTAGGATATTAGTTTTTTATGAATGTAGAAGGACCGAGAGAGTTGTGCCAGGATCGCGCCAAATGGAATTCCATGATCTCTGCGTACCCCTCTGGGTTACGGGGGTGGGCGCATATTTGTATTTATTTCGTTTTTTTTTCAATTCTATCATCCATCTATCTTTAAGAGTCACCAAACAATTTTGCTTCTGGCATAAACTATTCCTTATGAATTTAAGTGTTATATCACGTTTGAGGAACATAAATCAGATTTAATAATTTTTCCGTTTTTATATTTTATTCCTAGCCTATATACCCAAATTTCAGCATCCTAGGCCTTCTGGAATTACCTTAGACATAGTTCATACTTGGTATATTTGATAAGTCTATCGAAGATATCTCATACTGCGAATAAGAATAAAAACTTTCGGGCATCATGTAGCCTGGAATTATGACGGTTAGAAAATACGACGAAATGCTTCGAGATAAAGCACCCCTATCCTTTGTCTCGTCTTGGCAGGGGCACTAACCGTAATTTTGTAACCATTATCAATATTTTAATGGTTCCAATTATGCAATGTTAATATTATAATTTATGTTGTGCGATGTTACGTTAATTTATCAACTTGATAATTAAATATACTAATTTGTTTTCTTGTATATTCTGCATTAAGGTACCAATTATTTATTGGAATTTAATACTTAATTAACTAGCCCTTATCAAGAAACTACTTTTGGGAGGTTAGCAACATTACGCCAATTGTCGTCACATTAGCGATTTTATGTTGTTTTCCATCTCAGTGTTGACCCGGAGTGTGGTGGATGTAAGACTGTGTCCATGGTAAATTTATGGTTAGTGTATACCTGTGAATACTCACAGGTATACACTAACCATAAATTTACTTAGAAGTTTGTTTTCGCAGTTTTATTTCCCCTTCCTCATTTGAGCTTTATTATCTAATATTCTGACTTTGTCTGTTTTTATTTCTTCTTATTCTTATTTTATTCCTGGTTTTCCGCACTCTTGTGCTCTTTTTGTTTTGAATACTTGTCGTTTGGATTTCCACGGAAGTGAGATATTATTTAACCGCACTCTTTTTATTTCACGCAGATAACGAAATTACGATTTATATATAACGTATCACAATTGATGTTGATATTATAAGTGAAAATTGAAAAACAATATTGGTAATATAAGTGAAAAGCAGAAGTTTTATTGTACCAATTGTTGGCACCCGACTAAAATAATGTAAACAATTAAAAAAATGAAATTTGTTCTTACGCAGCTCGAATAACGTTTAGTTGGATTTAATTTCAAATTCAAGAGCAAAGAAAAGACATGCAAAAAATACATTAAAAAAACATTAAAATGAAAAATTAACAAAGCGAAAAATCAGTTCCTAGCGGATCAAATAGGCTTAGTTTTTTATTGCACCGATGCTTGTATTTTATAACTTTTTTGTTGTTGTGATTGCAGTATGATGCTAATTATTATACACTACTTAATTTCGATACCCTACAGCATCGTGAGATTTGTCTTTTTCTTATTATAGACAATAAATCAGTTAGGTGCTAATAATCGGAGGCGTGCCAAGGTGTAGGGGTTTTACCTTATACATCATTATCAGTGTATGCGAGACAATAATATCCACGTCCGCGCCTGTCGTTACCACACCGTATCGATCCGGAAATGTATCACTATAATGTACCACTACATGCTAATTATATGAAATACTAATACCAGAATTATAAAAGAAGTACTTATTTTTTTAATTATGGATATTAAGCTAATGTTGAAATAATTTTACTAACCAATTTTTTTCAGGCCTAAAATTTATTTATTATAAATGAACGTTTTTATTATTACTTTTTTGTTATCATATTATTTTTTTACTAAGTTTCTTAATTTTTATATAGTATAAAATCTTCCGCTGTCCGTTCCTTTAGATATTTTAAACTACGCAAGTGATTTTAATCCGGTTTTCATCAATAGATAGAATGATAGGTTAATATGTATAATACATGAATATTATAGTCAAGAAAAGAAGAGATTTTCTGAGATTTGTTGTAAAAACTTATTTTTGTGTGCTTACATTGCAAACCCTGGCTACACCTTAGGAGATCAAGATAAAGTACCACTAAACTATATACCTTAAAAAGGCCTACAAAAAATTCTGCGATGGCATATGTTTATTTATCTTCAAGGTAAGCACGATAGCTTACTATACCTATTCTTGTAAAAAAATAGTTACGTACAATGCGGTAATTTAAAAGCCAATTAGATGGATGCAATATTAATCCTTAGAAACGTAAAAAATTTAGTTACCGCATTTCATGCACACGACGATAATCATATAATTAAATGAATATCTTTGGAGATTTCGCAGAATAAAAACTAATGAGTGCGAAAATAAAACCAAGCGCGGTTCTCACCAATGTCGGGACTGTTCACTTGATGCGACCAGTCCGTACCAACACCACGCCTCTTGCTGTCGCCCAATGTGCTTTAAATAAAGGGATCGGGTATAAAATGTGGAAATTATTACAAAATTAATACAGTTAATAAGGTAACTTAACCTAAATTAATTCCGGGGGCGGAACAAAGTTTAGCGGGTCAGCTAGTGTGATATAAACCTTTCCATTCGCCAAGATTAGTTCCTAGTGAGCTCGACAAAATTTGTAATTTTACTAGATAGAGAATTTTACTACTCTTAGAGAACCGATTATAAACCAGAATTGTTTGATATAAAAACAGTTCTCTTGTTAATGAGAAGTAACAGAGGCTAGATTCAATATTATCCTGCATTATTGAAATACATTTGGACGTCGCCGGTCATGACTCGGCAAAGATTTTAAGTTGCTTCAATTCACCTTTTAATCGACTTCATAAATAAGGAGGTTCTCAAGTCGTTTGTTTTTTACATTTGTTACCTCAGAACTTTGACAGCGATTTTGAAAATTCTTTTTGCAATCGATAGTTTCTGTTTCTAGGTACCGCATCATTTTTTATCCCGATCTGATAACGAATTCCGTAAATCCTGAATAACTTTTTGCGAATGTTTTGCGAATTGAAGTCGAATTTTTGTTGTTTTCTTGCGTTTAATTTATCAGCAATAACTATATTTATTCGAAAGCAACGCGGCGGTGTAAAATACCGACATTTAAGGCACGCCTTTGTTTGAACACCGTGAAGTCATAACAAAAGACTGTGAAAGCCTTTAATTTCAAAGGTTAAAAGGCAATAAACACTTCTCTTTGGTAGCTTATTTTTTATAGAAAACCCATAATTAATATACACAGGTATAGGTACATACAACCTTCATTTACAATATCGGTTGCCATGATAAGGTTTTATGTTTTGACAAAAACAACTTTTTGTCACATGTTATATATCATTCGAAGATATACGCAGAATCATGTTACAAAAACTTCCAGCGTGGCAAATAAGATACTTGCTTGCGAAGCCACGAAGCACGCCTACACTAAAATAAAACAACGACTTTACTCAAGTTACGTTAATGTAAAATGTTAGCACATTTTACAAGACACTCGAAGACTCTATTAGTAAGTAAAGAGGAGATAGGTAATTGAAGTCTTATTTATACAAGAAATTCTGAGAATTATTAACATAGATCGATACGATACGACAGCTCTCCCGTGACTACATCTCTGTTGTTAAGGAGTTAGAGAATTAAGGAGTTAAACATGAGTAAAAATAAGCTATCACTTGTATCATTTATCGCAGAGGCGTTTAAATGTTTGGTTTATTTTTTAATCTTGCAAAATCGATCGATACCCGATGGTATAAATAAAATAAATGGGATTTTTTAAAATCTGGTTCGAATTTAAAGATATAGGCAGAAGAAGTAAAACCTTAATAAACATTAGAGTATTCTAAATTCGGAGATTTCCCTACATCTAAGTTTCTGATGCGCCGGATGTATAGATTCGTTACTGCGTTAATCCAGCTGTGATTAGTTCGTGTTTAATTTAACATTGATTGTGCTCACAGGGAGAGCGTTCCATTTTAATTAAACGACGAACGGATATTGGGTTTTATATATTTTATTTATAGCTTTGCCGTAAACGATTCGCTGTTATACGACACAACTTCCCTTATAGCTACTATCTTCAATTACATTAAAGGTTCATTAAGGAACTAAAGTTGTGAATTGTTCAAAAAATACCATATCTAATTAAACTATGTAAAACTTATGGTTGAGTTCTGTATTTTGTTTTGTGCTTTTTGTATAACATTACCAAGATAATTATAATCGTTACATAATACAACGAGAACTTTTGAAGATTAAAGCAGTGATAATAGGCTAGGCTAGGGTTATAAATCCAAGATTTCACTGATTTTACATTTACATCCACACTGTGGTATGTAGATAAAAGTAGTTTTATTCCTAATTTTACTATACCCTACCCGGCTAGGTAGCGGGGAGCAGCAGTGAGGAGATAGCGATTTTTTTCATAAGAATGTAAAGGTAGTAAATGAAGGTATTGTGCGTGATTTTATTTGGTTCCGTGATTTGATTTTTATTCATTAGTCATGTCCTCGAAGATAACTCGGATATAGGTTATCGCTATACAACGTAACCTGAAACGAAACTGTAAAACAAAATAAATATTAAGCCATAATGTTAACGATTTATATAGACAATATATTTTGGCACTCTTACCAGTTGTCCTAGGTGAAAGACGAACGCGGTTCTCACTGCAACACGACGCAATTTGACGCAGAAAATACCACGTAGTCGTTGCATCTGTTAGTTGCCTACGTTGCCGTTATAATCAGTTGCCTGTTACCTAGTCGCATAATTTTGTATAGCATTGCATTACGTCGCTTTACGTCGCTCACCTAAAAAAAAGGGTTATAGTCTGGCTTAAGAAATTTTAAATGTCACTGATGCCCCCGAACGGGTTTCCGCCATGTCGTGGCGGTGAACCCAAGGCTGGTTCGTGATGTAGGACCGGCCAGAGAGGGCCGCCCGGGTTGTGCTCATTGGAGACCACCTTCGAGTGCGCTGGAAGGCTGCGGGGACGAGTCCTCCAGCGCGTGAGGGTGAGTCGCGGAGGGAGAGGAGTGTTGGTAATGCGGGGGTGTGCCACGCGCCCTATCATCTGCGACTCAGCGGGGTCGCACCACAGATGCGGCGACGGTGGGGAGAAGGGGTTAACCCTTTCCCTTGCAGCCGCATGTCGCGTAATCCCGGCAGCGATGCTGGGACCTTCTGTCTTTTTCAAGACGGGAGCCACGAGGAGCGAACCTCTATAAAAATTCAAGGCGACACCAGCGGGTGAGGGTGGGGAATCCCGAACCTGCATTGCACGGTGTCGTCTCCTAGCAGCGTCCCAGACATCTTAGGGCGCGGCGCTCTTTTAAGGATAACAGTGGTAGAGTCCGCAACAACAACATCTGCTGCACGAATAGGTCGGCTCGACCGGTGAAATACCACGACCTCACAGAAAACAGGCGTGAAGAAGTAATTTGCGTTTCGTCTCATGAGTGAGGTACCGGAGGCCTAATTACAGTCCTATCCCCCTTCCCACCCTATCCTCAAAGGGTAGGATGGGAACTGGACGAGGATTGGACGGGGAGAGTGTTAGCGGGGAAAAGGAATTATCCTTATTTCTGTCTATGTCCTCTGTCCAGAAGGGTTAAAGTTTAGCAACGCATCTGCTTGTTGCGGATGTCTATGGGTAGCGCTCACATAACATCTGGTGATCCGCTTTCTCCTTTGCCACCTGCTTCCATAAAAAAAAATAAGGGCGCAGAGTGGGGCCCCATTCCGGGGCGGCCAGAGTGCGTCGCGGTGTCACGTGCGTGTCATGCTCCCGCAGCGTCGATGCAACGGCCGTGATGGAACGCGTGTGGTTTTTAGTGGGTACGCCCACCTCGGTGGGTAAGCCCCACAGACCCCCTTCTTGCCTCGAAAAGATCGTGCATAAAGCTGCATTTTCCATACGTTAAAAAAAATGTCACTGATAGGATTAACAACGACGTATAGCCCGCAGGTTAACTTGAAGAGATTAAGTTGGATTATAAGATACCTCAACCTCAACTTCAAGTTGTTAACGAAGTCTTAAGTTCGCTTTACAATGAATGTATAAACTATAACTTAGAGAGTTAGTTAGTTGAACTTGTATCTTTACAACTCCTTCATTCTATTGCGTCTATTTATTACGTTTAAATGTGTCTGGCATTTGCTTGTTTTTATATTAAAGTGATGTTACATTAACTGACACCGCCAATGCATTTCTGTCACCGCATGAGCCACACCGTTGTTAAGGAACAATTAAATTTTTGCTTGAGACGCCAGCTTCAAGTAAAGGGGGTGTTTTACTAAATGATTTATTATATTGATACAGTCTGGTATAAAAATATATTTATTGCTTATAAAACTTACAATTTGCTATCGTTTAGCCGTATGATATACCTATTTGTGCAAAATTTTAGATGAAAAAATAAATTTCACATGTAAGTAACCGAAGCGATATTTTGTGGTGAAATGTTAATAAATATTATTCAAAATCTGGTAATTGCAGCTTGATAGTAAATTATTTACAAAATTTGATAATACTTATGTAAAACAGATATTATACAATTAATTCTATTAACTCTAAAACTCCAATCCTAATATTCGATTTTTGGCCACATTAAGTGGCATTTAAAGTTGGTTGGTCCTGGTCAAAGGCGGTTGAGGTGTTATGCACTTAAAGTAAAAGTGTAAAAACATAGAAGCATGTCTCAAAGTTACATTTTAAGTTAGAAGAGCACAGGTAAGAGATATTAAAGCAATGCGACAATAAAACTGGGAGTGCTCTTTAAAGATTAAATAGAATCTTATGGCACAATAAAGCCGAGAAAAGTTCCAAGCTGAGATGTTTTAACGACAATTTAACGAGAACCATAAATGATGTTTCAGTGGTTGTGGCAGAGGATCTATGTGGATCAGCACACTCAGTTTTAAAACAGTTTCTTTAGAAATATAAATATATTTTAGTCCGGTTCAGGTTTATATTAGGTATTATATTTTAATAGTGGTATAGAGCCCGCAAAAACGGCATCTGTTGCACGAATGGGCCCGCTCGACTGGTGAAATACCACGACCTCACAGAAGACACGCGTGAATTAGAAGTAGAGGCGTAACTCTCTCACCCATCCTCTTCTGACAAGGAATAAATGGGAAAGGGAATTCGGTGAGGAAGGGGATAGATAGGATTAGGAAATATCGTTTTTTCTGTTCGTCCATTCCTCTGCCAAATAATGGCAGGCAACGCGTCTGTAACTCATTAGCTTGTTTCAGATGCCTATGGGTAGCGTTCATTTAATATCAGGTGAACCGCTTGTTCGTTTGCCGCCTCCATATATTAAAGCGTATAAGCAGAGCCAATTCATTCCGTAATAAATGCTTATTACTTATATTACGGCTGTGCGTGGCAGAAAATTTCGCGAGAACCGCACTGTGGAGGAATGCCAGCCATATACCTACTACGCGATTATTCGTATTTGGTATGAGTCCTTATATATTTAAATGTCCTTTTATCAAGAGAATTTAATGTAGATTGTAAGTGTTCTTTGAACTATATCATTCTGACCAACAGTTCAGAAGATATCAAAAGTTTAAACTACAAAGTAAGTAAAAACTTCGCGCAAGTGATTTCAAAAGCCGCGCAGTAGACAGCCGGGGTTAACGATGTGTTTATTACTATGTACTTTTGTTTATTATCTTTCTTTGATTTAAAGATGGTTGTTATCGTGTATTCCCATATAAATTAGATTCACTCAAATCGAGAAAAAAAAACTTTTAAACAAAAACAAAAGCGACGAAGTCGGTTTTGTTTTTTAATATTATCTTTGAGTATCTTATAATAGTAGTATCTTATAATAATAGCATACAAGTTGTTTTTTTTTTTTTTAT
>JWHW01027314.1:297146-310380 GCA_000931545.1 Papilio glaucus
ACTGAGTACACCCAGCTTTTTAGAGGCCAACTTGGCCTTGTCATCCAAGTGACCGCGAAACTGAACGTCACTCGATATGTCAACGCCGAGAATACCGATACTGGCTGTGGCAACCAGGGGAGTACGAAGTAAACGTGCATAGATTTATAATCATTGCATTGGAAATTTTTTTACTATTTCCTTGTATAATATACTTTTTTTAGAAAACTATATAGTTTTTCCAGTCTTATTTATAAATGTTAAATAAGTATGTACGGGTACACACTGAAGGTAAATAAGCTTGAGACAATGCTTGAAATATAAAACGAAGTCTTTGTTTGAAACGTATTCAAGGCTATATTTATTTATGCATCTTTATTCATGAACGTCTGGAGTGAACTTTACAAAACCAATACAATGCAAATGACGAATGAAAAGTGCTTTTAACTGGAATGTTCTCGTCAAAATTAAACTATTGTTTTAAGACTTACAATGTGCCGTCGACTTCTGGTGTTTGAGTACTTTGAAAAGATTTGCTAATAAAAATAAAATATTTTGCATATACATGATGTCGTTTATAATCTCACTTGCCTCATTATAAATTGACAAACTGAACTGTGAACTAAATGAATCATTGTCAATTGGACGTATATTGTCAATCTCAACAAACCTAATTTTCTTTGTTCATGAACATCTTTTTTAGAAAAAACTAATTTTATATATAATTGTCATGGAATGCCTTTCAAACCTAACCTCTTACAATGACAAACTTTAACGCAATAACACAAGCAAAATATTATTTCACATTTGACAATTTAACTTTGACGGTTTATAAACAGTCGAGAAATGACAGGTCTAATTATCAATAATTCGTTCAATTGACAAGTTGCATTTAGTACATCATAATATGGTTAGTGAGATTGTAAAATCTATATCTGTATTAGAAATATTAATAAATCTGTAATGTATATTTCGTAACCCCTTCATATAATCGCAAACCGCTGTGGAAACGAAGTTAATCATAAATCCAGTTACAATTTGAAATTCAAGCAAAAACAAGGTTATCGTAATATGTCCCCTTTGTCAAAGCTCAAAGCTAGGAGGTTTTTTGTGTTGGATTCATTACGTCTAACCGTCCACTTAAACCATTCAATGTTTCATCTACAATGTATTTGTGAACAGTCTTTATATTAGAATAAATATATAAGTTCAATTTCGATGCTGAAACAAATAAAAGTTAAATAAAATATTTATTTTTTTACTATTCTATTTTTACAGCGGAAATTACACTAATTTGCTTAAAATCAAAATGGTTTCGCCTCGTTTGTCATAAAGAATAGCATGTATTGTAATGTATTAAATGTAAGGTTCAGATATTTTCATAAGTAGTTCATGAAAATATCTTTGTTCATAAAAAATACAGTCTTATTGAAATTCATTTCATAGATGCAGTGGAACGTGAAATCATTATCTACGTGACTGTACAGTCGTCTGGTTTATACTCTAATTAAATTATTGTATACAGAACGTATTGTTTGAATCTCAACTAATTGAGGGTAGCAATTGACTTGCAGCTGTTGTGCTGGTGTCAATGGCCGGTGGTTATCATTTTACAACTGATAAATCGTTTCCTGATCTATTTTCTTGTTCCGTCTGCAAAGATATCTGTCGGTTTTTTTTCGTATACAGAAATATATTATTGGTGAAAGTGTTTTATGTCCGTATTTTCTGCAATAACAATTTACCTATTATAGGGATACTCGTATATGAGTTGGGGACAACTTTTATAAATGGTATATATACTAATAAAAGAAAAATACGCTTAGTAAAGAAAAACCCTTTACTAGAAAAGCTTCTTAAAATGAATTGTATA
This sequence comes from Papilio glaucus, assembly GCA_000931545.1. Lineage (NCBI taxonomy): Eukaryota > Metazoa > Arthropoda > Insecta > Lepidoptera > Papilionidae > Papilio > Papilio glaucus. The sequence goes on from JWHW01027314.1 coordinate 298,999, forward strand.
AGAGATTTAGTGTGTGCGCACACAAAGTAAGGGAGGATATCACGATAGAAATAGAACACTTCAAATGAATAAACAATAGTTTCGATCGGCAATATTGATAAAAAAAAACGTCCTTTAATTTAACCATCGATTTTCACCCAATTATCAAATTAAATCTTGAGAAGTTAAAAAACTACAAAAACAAAATGAATCTCATATCATAGGATAATAGTTGGAAGTGAAACTTCGTATATATAAGTAATATAACAGTGAAATAGATAATATACATGTCTGAGGGCCCATACTCACTAAAGGGACATGGTCGCGGATCCTGCCAGCTGCATGCCGCTCTCTCAAAAGTAAGTATGTATAGGCGTAGGAGCCGAGATGTTTAAGAAAAAACAGGAAACTTCTAAAGCCCTTTTTTTTTCGTAATCATCGTTTATTCGTAATCAGACTAAAATTATACTGATACAGCATGTACACCGCGCAACTGCCGTCGAAAGAAAGACCTGCGCGATTATTTTTGTTGTTACAGTTACACCGGGCTCGAGGCGACAGGGCGCACAAGAAAAATAGCAGTACCTTACAAGAAAAGACATCACCACCGACATATGAATGAAAAACTATATTCATACGCAATATGACAAAACGATTCGACTGACAAACCGAGCTGTCAAACCGCCGTAGATGCTCGCGGGGCGGTGCAATCGCGCGGTCCCGCATCCGCTACGCATCGTCTACGCAATCGCTCCACATTCGCTTAGGGGTGCGTAGGGGCTCTAAGAGCGATGCCACGTGTCTTTTGTAGCTATGACGGATTGGTAACGGATTGGTGCGTAGTTTTACGATACAAATTAGAACGACATGCTACACAGTGTATCAAAAAGGAACAATGCGTTGACGGAAATCAATAGCAACGCAAACGAGGCCAGGGAAACGAAGTGGGTAGGGTGACGCGCTACAGTAACAATGCAGCGCAGCCCAGTATTTTTTTAAGAGAACGTTCGTTCAGGCGATATTCGTCAACTGCTGGATGTAGCCTTTCCCCATTGATCGCCACAAACATCGGTTCCGTGCTCCATGCCGAGCTCAGTGGACTCGCGCAACCGCATCATTTCTATTGACATTCATTTGCCGACACATTCATCCTAAGCCACATCGTCGTAGAACCGCATTTGATCGTGTGGCATAGTGTCCGTTGAAATCATGTTGCTGCGATAGCGCAACGTCGACGCAACACGTGTGTGGCATCGCTCTTAAAATTCATTTCGTTCGCAATACGCTTGAAGTATTGCTGGCGCGTGTAACTCTGACATGGGCGACGATTCATCGTAACTGTTATTTGTCACCGTCATTCGAACTCACTCAGCGAATTACCTTAGTTCAAACTTATTTACTTACTTGAATTTGACGAAAAAGTTAAAACTAGTTTGACTTACAAGTCAAGTTCGTTTAAAAATAATATTATAAATGCGATAGTTTGGATAGATTTTTGTTACCCTTTCATGCCGAAACGATGAAAAGATCTGGATGATCTGGAATAGCACATAGGCTACTTTATATACCGGAAAAATGTACGGTTCCCATGGGATATATTTGAATTTGTTTTTGACAGATGTATTCATTCGTTCATTCATTCAAGTGGTGGTGGTGATGATGGCGGTTGTGATGGTAAAGGTATTGTTGTGGAGGTAGTGTTCATTCATTTACTCATTCACTCACTTATCCATTCATTCACTCGTTCACTCACTCATTCATTGATTCACCCACTCATCCATTCATTTACTCGTTCACTCACTCATTCATTGATTCACTCACTCATCCATTCATTTACTCGTTCACTCACTCATTCATTCCTTCACTTATTCACTGATTCACTCACTCATTCATTCATTTACTCAATTATTCAATCATTCATACATTCACTTAAATATTCATTCATATACTCACTCATTAATTCGTTCAATCAATCACCCACTCATTCATTCTCTTACTCAATCATTCATTCACTAATTCATTCATTAACTCATTCATTCCCTCACTCATTCATTTAGTTTAATTGAGTTTGGATTGAACATTGATCTTATACAAGCATTAAAGTCTCTTTCTAAAGATTCTACTGCTTGTGTTATGATACCTACTCAGGCTGGTTTAGCATCAATAAAGGTGTAAGACAGGGCTGCGTAGCATTCCCGTGGCTGTTCAATCTCTTTATGGATGATTGTTTGAAAGCTTTGAAAGACGAAGAGTGTGGATTAAGAATGGGTGAGCTAGTTGTAAAATGTCTCTTGTATGCCGATGACCGGATCGTGTTTGCGTCATCGGCGGAGGACTTACAAGTTATGCTGAATGTAGTGAATGATTCATTAGAAGGTAAAGGTATGAAGATGAGTGTAGATAAGACGAAAGTAATGTTGTTTGAAAGAGAACAGAATAAGGCAGTAATTGATATAAATGTAATTGGTAAACAAGTGGAACAGGAGGACGAGTTCTTGTATTGGGGGTGTATGTTTAGTGGAGATGGTAAGCATGTTAAAGACTTTGGACGACGAGTGAATGCGGAAAATAAAATGAAAGGGGCTGTAGGTACAGTTGTGAGGAGTCAGAATGTGTCTACGAAGGCTCGTCTGGCAATACACAATGCTGTACTAGTCCCTACTTTAATGTATGGAAGTGAGAGCTGGGTTTGGCAGGAAAACCATGCTAGTAGAGTTAATGCCGTTGAGATGCGATCCTTAAGAAGTATGTTAGGCGTGACATTGAATGATAGGATTAAAAATAGCATTATAAGGGAAGAGTGTGGCTTAAAAGTGGATGTTGTAACTAGAATTGAGAAAGGTACGAGTATACTGCGGTGATTCGGGCATGTTGAAAGGATGAATGAAGAGAGAATAACAAAACAAAGTTATGTTGCAAAAGTGAGTGGCAATGTTGGTAAGGGACGCCCTAGGAGAACTTATATCCATCAGATTAGTGGCTTACTAAAAAATGTCGATTTAAGGAGCACCCATAACTGACGAGCATGTATGCGTAGATGTATGAATGTAGAAGAAGCGAGAGAGGTGTGCCAGGATCGCACCAAATGGAAATCCATGATCTCCGCCTACCCCTCTAGGTTACGGGCGTGAGCGCAGATTTTTTTCCCTCACTAATGAGTGAGGAATCACGAATGAATGCATTCACCTATTCATTCATACACTAATTTGTTCACTTATTTACTACTTAATTTATTCACTCGTTTATTCATTCACTCATTCATTCATCCATTCACACATTCATTAATCCATTCTTTTGCTCATCCATTCATTCGCGCACTCATTCATTCGTTCTCTCATTCGATCATTTATTCACTTATTCATTCCCTCACTCATTCATTTACTTACTCATTCATTCATTCACTAACTAGTTCATTCATTCACTCACTCACCCATTCATTCCTTCACTCATTCACTCACTAATTAAAAGTTTTATAGTTTCTATAACTTTTATACAGAGGTGACTACGATACATATAGGCCACAATGTTATAAAATGTATTAAAATATTTAGATTCAACCAACTTGGTATTTCTAAAACCGGTGTACATAAAGCTTAGGATAAAAGGCATTTTAATATTTCTATAAAGCATAACGGAACGCATTAAACCTTTAGAGCGTAGGTAGATGTATCTTGGATTTATATGGGTAGACATAATTTCATCATAAATGCTTCTAATCTTACAAACTCATGTATATTTTCTATTTAGATTTAGATAGATTAGATAGCTTGTTCTGATGGGGATGAGGCTTTGTTATCTGGAAACTCAGGACGAGATAAACCAAATTTTGTAATAATAAAGTACCACGGGCTTAAAGTTTAACTTAGAGACCTCTGAGGCCATAAATACGTTAGCGCTTATTTACATGCTGCGATCATTTATTATATAGGAACTGTAGCACTTTTGGGTAAGGAAGTGCATATCGCAATAGTTCCGAACATGGAAAATTTCAAAAGAATGTTAAGTCTTGCTTTGATACACAGTCGCTTTAACACAAAACGACAACACCGTCAATGTACTTCAAGTCAATTAAGTACGCTTTATTGAGAATAATTCAAAAGCAACTGATCAGACTTTGATCAAATTTATATGAGAATACACTATAACAACAAACTTTCAAACAAAGAAGGATAACAAATAAAAGTACATAGCTTTTGAAATCACTTGCGCGTAGTTTTTACTTACTTTGTAGTTTAATCTCTTGATATCTCCAAAACTATTGGGCAGAATGATATAGTTCAAGGGGCAATTATAATCTACATTAAATTCCCTTGATAATTAACACATTTAAATAGACAAGGATTCATACCGAACCCCAATAATAACGTAGTAAGTGTTGTATGCGTTTTAATTAAAGTTTCTTAGAACTGAGAACTGGTTATTGTGTGATACAAGATGTATATGTGTCATCGCGGATTTTTATTTAGCATTTTTAAACGTTTTCACTTCTTTTATACTTCATTTTTATGTACGTCTTATAGTTTAGCCTACGTAAGCCAAGAAAGTCGAACACAACTTTGTCATTATCGGTCGGATTTTGATAAAAAAATGGGATAAAATGGGACCAAATGGCAAGCACCTAGCTGTCGAACAAAAATAGAATCATCGAAATCGGATCATAAATCTCGGAGTAATCGATGTACATACATAAAATAAAAACTAACTTATATTGATAACCTCCTCCTTTTTGAAGTCGGTTAAAGAACAAGGTGCTAGATCATAAATAACCAAGAAGTAAATTCCATGAATCCGCAGGTATAAAAAAGAATCCTTTGAAAGGGCAATAAATAAGTATAATCTATTTTACTTTTTTATACTTTTTGTTTTATAGTTGCTTAAATCTTCTTTGTTTAATTTCACATAATAAGTAATTTGATTCAATAAGTTTTCTCCTTAAGTATTTATACCTTATCCCTTCAGGTCCATGTGTAAAATTAACTTAAGTTGTTGTCAATATCAAGAAATCCTGAGAGCTTTGTTTGGAGGACCTACTTGCAAAGTTAGCCTGTTGTTAGCTAATGAGATCCGAACTTCTCGGGTCACGTCACGTCATGTCACGTAGTGTACGACGAGAACTTAAAGCCATAAATTAGTATCAATAACATTACAAATATCTTCCCACCATTGAGAGAAAAGTATAATTATTCGTTGGTATCGCCATTTTGCCTCATATATGATTGTGGTTAAGCGTAACTTTATTAAATATAAAAAAACGACATGTACAAAAAGGTTTTCTACCTTTTTGTACATGTCGTTTTTTTATATTTTAATTATTTTAATGCAAACTCTTATCAATTAAATTTGAGCTCTTAAATTATAATCGATTTGAATAAGATCATAACATAATCACACTTGAATACGTTGGATTAAAACAGTTTTAATAAACCGATTGTTAAAAAATCCCACCCAGTAAATGTTTTGACGTTTTTGCGGCTGAAAACCTCTGTACAGTATAATATATTATATAATACAGTTTAACCTTGCTTGAGGTGGTCGCCAAGCCTATTCTTTCGTGCAACTTAGCACACGATCTCCTAAGCTTGGGCCGATATTATATAATAAAAGTCATGATTTGATCCAGTCACAGCAGAGCACGTGCCGCGAGCGGGGTCGAGGCGCCATCTTGGCTTGGTGAAGTTAGCAGTGAGTTTTTTTGATGCGAGACTTTTTGAAATGTGACCTAGCGATCGAGTTTGATCATTGTAAAGCGATTAAAATATGAAGTAAGATCGGTGCCCCTAACCCTCTATTCGGTTTTTTACTGTTAATTTTCGTTTAATTAATCAGAACTATTGTGTTATCCTATTCACTTTTCCCAGGACTTTTATAAAGAACTAAAGAACTAAATAACGGTCGGTTTCGGAGTTTAAAGGGAACATACATAGACACGATGTGTCTATGTATGTTCCCTTTTATATAGCAGTATATAATTTTCAATTTACCTGCAGTTTTTCAAAAATACACAAAATATGGAAAGTCAACCCTTTTAAGTTATTATAAAGTGGTATAAAATGTAGATGTGACATCAAACTCCGCCGGAAGCGCTCGCTAACACGATTAAGAGGATGTAGCGAGCTAATCTGATAATATAATTAATGTTGCGACACGGACACTCATGTCGTTAACGGAATTCATCTTAAAATTGTCTCACGTAGCAATTTTAATATTTCAATATAAATATGAAAATATATATTTTTTTAATAAATAGCAACGGGATGTTAATTCACAACTTTGAATAAATGTTTTACAAGGAAACTAGAGTAACGGGTCCACTTCAAATTCCGAATTTTACAAATCAATTTTAGCATTTTGCAAATTGAATGCGGACGTTTCCTTGTTAGGAATTTGATAGGTAAACGTCCGAAAGTGATGTTCGAAAAGCTGAATTTAATTTAGTTTAGTCCAAACTGTGTGAGGAAACTGGTATGTCTTAGAACCAATAAATTCGAAGACATGTGATATCCACAAACCCGCACTAGGCCAGCGTGGTGGATTACGGCCCCTTCCCTCTCTCAGAGAGGAGGCCTGTGCCTCTGCAGTGGGGAACATTCTAGAAAAGGCTGATTTATTATTTAGTCCAAATTTGAAGGTAAAAACGTTTTATTTAAAGACACGTCCGGGGTACACGGAAGCATGTCGGGAACACTATTTTCTGGATTCATCCTTTTTTTACTTGGCGAGGTTATGCAGGCAGATTATTTCAAAATAGGCGAACTACATTTCTATACAAATCCTTTATTAAGCAAAATCAATTAACTATACTTAATACAACACCAAATCACTGATACGTAAAATTTAAATTACAATTACGGCCATCCGTCGATCATACGCGACCACTCTCGCGCCTCCCGCTCAAAAGGTGGCGCCAAAGCTGGCCGCGCGTTTTGACGTTCCGCCAGAGTGCCACTTAGTTCACTCTTGTCTATGCAGTTTTGTCAAAGGCACTACGGTTGCGCCGTCATATTTATAGAAATTACCGCAGATAATGTTTTCAGCGATCCCAGAACTATTTACTTTTAAAATGATGATTAAATTATGAATGAGAAGTAAAGAAATTAAGTAAAGCCCCAGAAGGCGAGTTTAGGAGCACCGAAATATACCGAAATAAATGAGTGAAAGTGTAATTGCTTGATTGTTTATATATGCTTTAATAATAATTGTTTTTATAATGCAAAAATCAAACTGTAACTCACAAATCATAAGTAGCTTCATGCACACACTCAAGGCAATCTCCTGTTCTTTCAATCTTTGTTCATCGTGCGTAGGCAAAGGATTGAAACAAGTTGCCAGCGTCAGTGTTTTTTCGTACAACTATCACATTCCAGAGAAGAGTTAATGTGCTGTTACTAAACTAGTGCGACCATATCGTTACTTAACATCAGATGGGATCGTGGAGAAGCGTTAGTTTATTCTATATACGAAAAAAGGTAAGAAAACACAAGGAGATTTGTATTTGTGCTGTAATTAAGATTTAGAATACTAAACCTGTGAACTTCTATGCAGACATTTGGCTTTGAAATTTAATTTCCGGATTTCCGTAGTTGACAATATCCGAAAGCTACTGTTTGTGGTTTATCAACATCCCGTTTTCAATACACAACGAAAGGAAGACATCAAAGACGACGAGGAAATGCTACTACTATTAGCTGTTATACTTAAATAAATTTGAAGCATGTTTCATTTGGAGACGAAAACCAAATTTATAAAATGACTAAATCTCTCTTTCTCCTATTGTATAAATTAATGTACAATGGTTTGCCACAGAGTGTTAATGCTGAAGCGTGTGAATAGGTTGTTTATAATTTGGCGCATGAAGTTTTGAATCAGTGCATTAAAGAGACTCCGCAGGTTAGTTTCTTTAATTCCTGACACATCGCACCGCACTCCTGACATTGATATCCTTCCGATCCTGCCTGACATTTGACATAACTGGACTAAGTTTCATATCGTTCACCTTAGAAGAGATAACGAGAGCGAGAATCTGAACGAGAAAGTCTCTTTCTTCTTTTCTTTTTTCTCTTACTCCTTTTCGTGTTAAGTTACCGAATATTAATACATATAAATATACAAAATATTTAAAAATAAAGTTGGGCGTGTAAAATAATGTTTAAAAAGGAGACAAAATTGTGTAGTGTAAAATGTAATAGTAATGATTGTGGCGTTATTGTGGTTGAAATTTGATATTAAGATGTTGTTAGTATAAACATATAAACTTAAGATATGTTCAAGTTTTCCGACACGTGTAATATCTCAAGAACACGTTGGTAAACTCTCGATTTCCTAAGCTAACAAGCAAGGATAACAATGTATAATGGGTAACATGTTTATGTAATCTTTAACCTTAAGAAAGACATTTCAAAATAAAAAACATACATTTATTACGTTCCGTTATGAGTTTAAAAGTTTTGGAATAATTTAATTAATGATGATTAACAATTGTTTTTTATATGTATGCAAACATTTATAATTTTTATTTGATAAAGTCTAATCTATTCTTTGACAGGATTGCTTCTAGTTAATATGTTTTTTTTTAATAACTTGAGGTAACAACATCATGTATAGATATGTAATAGTATATCTGATTAAATAATCTATACTTATATTATCTGGAGAAAAGATTTGTATGCATTGTCCGAAAGTAACACACTATAATTTCTGTTATTAATTTATAAAAGAATCTTAATTAATTATTGTATTGTGAGTAAAAATCGCTCCACAAAACCGATTATACGGTTTGATTGTGGACTTTAAGTCCCGAACGGTATTATACATTCAAATGTATACAAATAAACAATCATTACATTAGAAACTCTTATCGACATTGCCTGTCGATGCTTTCGAATAGGAAGATTTTATAAATTACGGCGAATTTCTTTCTGTTTTCTTCCATTCTTAGCTCAACAGGCATATCATTAAACAACACAGGGACGTATCGTAATACCTAAGGGTACTTCCCCCAAAATAATTATTTATATGTGCTACTTGGTATCTGCCACCAGTGACACATCTGGTGCCTCTATCGTGTTGAACAAGGGTTCTATGCTCAGTATTAATAAGGTTGTTGAGTGCTAATAAGTATTTATGTTTTAAATGTACCGGTAATATTTTGCAGATTTAAGTAGGTAATATCATTTTGTTTAAGTAAAATTGCAGAGCGGGTGAAACTGCAGGGCACTGCTAGTCTAAATTATGTCAACTAAAAAACACGTACAGTAAATCTACGTATGGGTGTTGAAGTACTGAAGCATTATTTGTGGCATTTAGAAGCAAAATACCAACTCGTGTTTTGGACCGTAAATATATTTTTAGCTTTTTAAAAGTAATCTATAAAGGTAAATTTCATTGATGGGTGTTTTACTATACAACCAAAATATCCCAATAACTTTAGGTTGACCAAAATCAATCTCTTTAAAATAGATCAAAGACTGGTAAACCTTATTTTATGTACGAAACGTTCAAACCTCGTCGTTACCCCAAAAATATCTTTAGCCAAAGCTTCTTTAATATTTATTTTCTCTCATGTATTTTTACCGTAGTAGGCACCTAACGGTAAAAATACATAAAATTAAAAAACAATTCCTTGCTTCAATTTTGGATTGTGAACTTTGTAATTTTACGATTTCACTAGCCATATTATAAAGAGACGGTAAATTGTGAACAGAAAGAATCCAAATACCAAACCACAGTTTGAAAATACAAAGAGACGCGAAGCAGAAGCCGACCGGTGACATCTCAGTTTTGACATCAGACATGAGATGTTAAGTTCTTTTGTATAAGAACAAAATAAAAGAAGCTGGTATTTGTAGAGTATTGGTAAATTACAGTAGATTCTAATTTCTAATTAATCTGTCTGAATACAAAGAAAGTAAACACTCGAGACATGTTTGTCTCGTCGATAAGTTACTTTATTATGTAAACAGATTAAGTTTTTCGTTAATGGTGTTTATTTTCCTCGAACTGATACCAGCACTGTACGAAAATAGAAAATCTCCAAGTTGATTGCTTTATATCCTATGATTATCCTGCTGGTCATTAGTGTTGCTAGTCTATGGTGTGTTCCTTAAACGTGTCTTTGGTAAAATTTTATAAGAAAATAGAAGTCATTTTGGATAATCTTATTCTGTAAATCTATCAATTCTTGTATATTTCTCCTACGTCGGAAAGGGCTATAATAATTTGGAGCACATATAACTTTTTTTTTAATTTGTGTATGTATATAGACGACTTTTATATTTTATTTAATCTTTAGTATTTTATATAAATTCCATCATAATAATATTCTATGTTTTACGTTAGTATTGGCTTCTTTGCTTATAGATGAAAACTTAATTAAATGAAAACTCAACACAACTTTGTATCCGACGTTACCTCGCCGTGGGCAGAAAATAAATAACGAGCTTTGTGATATTATATTGAAAACTTTTACAAGATTTCTAGATATTATTATTTTAATAATGTTAATTTACAAAGGTTGATTTGAATTTTGTATACTTAAAGAGAATAATGTGAGGAGTAATGAAATAAATATACTTTTATATTCAAGATTGAAATCTTTTTTAGAATCTTTTACATGGGGTTGCCAACGTTAATCTTTCGAAGCAATGATGTAGAATGAGGAATGAAATAAACTAACTTTATTTATAAAATACGTGAAAAACAGATATTCTGCTTCATAAGTTGCTGACATTTTATAGAATATAACCGCTGTAGTCGTTGGCAGATTTACACACACCACACACACACACACACACTCAAAAGGTATTCACAACACACTTTTCACTTTTTGGATAAATAAAACTTTTATTTATTTTCAATAAAAAATGTATTTGAAGGGTACATTGGAATTTTTATTCAAGGTTTTTACCTTGAATAAAAATAAAAAATTATAGTTCATATTTCCGCTTTAACTCGTTAAAAAGTTTCAACAGAATCCTAACTGCTAAGTCTTAACAAGTTAATTCACAGTTTGTTAGACATCTCGTTATGAGTTGATAGTCCAATTTGATAAATGTACATTTTGCTTTCTCCAAGATGAAGTACCATTTACTATGTATGCGATGAAATGAATGTATAAAATATAATTGGATAAGGTTTATTTAATTTTTCGCTTTTTTTTTTGAAAAAGGACAGAAATTATCTAAGTAATATCGACGTTTATTTTCTTATATGAGTTGATTTATTTCAATAGAATTTTCCTATTTATTTCTAGTAACTTTAACCTAAATATTAATGCCTTTAATGTTCCAATTACTTTTAACATCTACATCGAATGGCACTTCGATGTTCCTTCAAACTCCTTTAAAGACTTTCCCTGTAATTTTCCATTTGATTGCACACTCGCGTTCTTCGATATCATTCCACCAC
>JWHW01027314.1:327972-350276 GCA_000931545.1 Papilio glaucus
CCTGTCCGACGTCAAGAGCAGCAACGAAGTTGTAATTGTTTGTTACCCGGAAAATGAAACTGAAATATGTATATCTATTTAACTACGATTGGAAATCCATTGCTATTTATTATTTATATATTATATTTAATGTAGTTAAGGCGATCAAAAGGTAAAGGGACTGTAAGGAGCCAAGGAGCTCATTTGTCGTATCTGTTGTAACAAGGTTAACAAGGTCAACTGCGGTCAATCTCAATTGCTGGCTAATTAGTAGGTAGATCTGGTTATCCATGATGTAAGCTCCGTTTGAGAAAGGTTAATACTTGGAATTGATTTCGAAATGATCTAGCATGAATACATAAAATTATGTCTTTTCTACATATTAGCGTATTGATTTACACAGTACTAATTTAAGTATTAACTTTTAGTGCTTATAAGATATCAATAGATAGCTACAGAGAGCTTTAATTGGAGCTTAGAACTTCAAAAAAGACATACAAGTCTTTTTTGGATGGCTGTTACTCGCTAACTCGGATGGATTGATATTGATATTATTGTCGTTATAAAAAGGTTTTTTTTTTGCTATTCGGCCATCAAGAGTCAGTTAGAATGTTATAAGGTTGTAACGAGCAGAAGTTTGAACTTATTGTAAGCCTGCTCAAATCAAAGTAATAATAATAAAAACAGAACATGTTTTTGCTGAATATTTTATTAAAGATATAAACATTCATTTGACAAAAGATTCGTGGTTACGTACATGTAGCTAGTTTTTATTACCTTATCACATTAAACATTGAAATATACATCAATTCTTTACCTAAATATAGCTTTATTAAATGGTTTATTCATTATGCACTTTAGTTATGAATAACCAACATTTACCCAGATTGAAAATAAACACATTTTACAATAAACAATGAGCTTAAGCTATGTATATAGATTGAAATTCAAATATTTTCGTATCAATCTTACACAAAGTTGCAAAGCACAGTTTTCGGTAAGACGTTCTTAGAAGAATTTTTAATACAACGACGTACTTCAAACCAACCACGCTTTCTAGATATAAAATATTCTATATATACTGTTATATATATACTGTATTCATATAACCACAACAGTGTCCAAAAATGGCGTGTACAACTGACCACGAGTTTCTTAGTCTGTTTACAAGTGCATTGCCGTCCTTTAAGGCGGTATGCTATTTTTTTGAAAATTCTTCATTCGTATAGTTTTTAAAAAGGTACTGCAAATAAGTGTGATACTCTTCGGTTCACTCATATTCTTCTAAACATCAATTTACTTATCGTAACGTCTCCATAATTATATAAAATGTGCATACAATATATATTAATTTTGAATAAAAAAAACTTATTTAGGTTTTATTTTTAATTTTAAAACTTTACGATATGCTAAACTTTATGTTACAAATAGCGCATTGTTTCCCAATTTAATTTCAGTTAACTACATTATTATATCTATTTTATAATATATTATATATTTGGCATTACTAGGAGTCAACAGTATAAAATTATGTACATATGTAACTAGTGCACTACATATACCCACAATAAGCTTTTTCCGTCGTAAAGTAAGCTGTAAGTGTACTCACTACGAGTTAAGCACGCCTATACATCATTTATCCTGTTGTCACATTGTCTTTATGTATTACATTTTGGTTACAAAGTATATTATAAAAGATAACATGAGGTTTACTTGGAATGCGATGCACCTCGCTCACGTTTCACCTCCCCGTGTGGGCCCTACAGCGTAGTTTTGCATTGTTTGTCCATTGGGCGACAAAGCTGTATCTAGTTTGTTTATATCGATAAATAATCTTCTTGATGTAAATATTTTGTACATAGTACAAGCATAGCGCTGTGATGTCATGGGACTTAAATCTCATGTTATTTTGTATGATTAGTACATATTTTTATAATCCGTAGAGTTGTAAAGCTTTATAGAAATATTTACAATAGTTAATTGTATAATTCAAAAGAGACTTATAAAATCAGAATATAACAATCACAATAAAATATATTCCATAGAGATAAATCTAGCTTTGGTTAAGTATGCAGATAATAAAGTTATAAAATCGTACAATAGTAAATATTTTTTAATAATTCAATCAATTATGACTACTTAAAATGCGGTTTTTTACGATTGCATAACTTAATTATATTTACAAATGCAATCAGCTGTAAAGATATCAAAATGTCTTTCATGAGAAATATGTTCAATTCACCTTTACAGAAGCTAAAACCGGCAAGTGATACTTCTTAGCCCAGGTCTAGATGATACTACGAGTAGACCTGGATGTATGTTATTGAACGTACTTCTAAGCCTAGCTTCAGATCCAAATTCTAGGTCTTAGATGGTTTAGTCACATTACATTCATAATAGCAATATGGGTTAACAGGCTTACGACAGGCAGGAAAGCCACGATTGAGACGGTTCAATGTTGTATTAGGATTTCAATAGCTGATATTTGACCGTAATAATGATTAAATAAATATTTTTGTATCATTAATTATATGCGAGAATAATAATATAAAAATGGAAATGCATCAATTTTTACAAACATATTTTGTACAAATATCTTTAAATTAATTTTATGGTAATATCTTACGCTTAAATGCATTTCGTTTTGATTTATTTATAGCTACGTACTTAGACACAACTTAATAGCTAATTAGTGTAATGTTTTAATCTTTGTTCTTGATAGCCATTGGCGTCTAGCTCCACAGAGTGACTAATGTGTGTGATAGTTGAGTTATAAGATGGCTCTTTTGTACAATCTCTAANNNCCCCCGCCGCTCTCCTCACACCGGCGACTGCTCCCCGCTCGCGCTTCCGCACGTGATGAACTCCTGAAGGCAAACCTAACACTGCATACAAAAGTATTTGACTTTTATCTGGTTTAATATGTTGACATTTTGGAGAAGGAGAAGGCATACTTGAACTTTTCTGCTTCTCTCTCTCTTTCTTAGTATCTCTTCGTCATTGCTTAGAGCAGTAATGCGATTATTTGACATTAGGAGAACAGCGATTAAGTGGTAATAGTACTGTCCTGTTACCAGACTACCTATAAATATCCGCGGCAACGATATGACTGTATTGATGTGGTTAGTCAGATACTTGTTTTTCAAGCAGCAGGTCGTGGGTTCGGTTCTCACCCAGGACATACATCTGTGCTTATGAACATGTCTGTTTGTCTTGAGTCTGGACGTAATTACTTATTTAAGTATGTATTTACGAAAGAAAAATAGTATATGTATAGTATATCAATTATCTGGTTTCCATAGCAAAGCACTGCTAAGTTTGGGATCAGATGGCCGTGTGTGAATAATGTCCCAGGATATTATTATTATTGACAGCATTTTTGTAGGAAAGAGAAGAGGAGGATGTTTGGCATTCCACTATCGTGCGGTTTTCGTGTAATTTTCTGCCTCGCACAACCACGTTGTGTATTAATTTGTCGCCCTTCAAGAAGCGATCGTACTCCTTCCTTAAAGGCTGGCAACCCCCAGTTCCTCTGTTCTTGCGGATGTTCACTTAGCTTTTGGCCACCCGTTGCTCATTTGCTTTCTTCTTTTATAAAATAAAGGATGACATGATAGGATTGAAAGCTACGGAAATTGTGCTGGCAGAATAATACGTGTAATTGATATATTCACCTTTACTTTCTGTTAATATCTTGGTGTTTTGTGAGATCGTCACAAAATACCAAGATGTACGACATGCGTGGTGTGCGTAACTCTACCATTGTTCATCAGGCCTCTAACCTTATAATACGCATATTTGAACTAAACCCTTGTTCTACATTGTTTATCATAAAGGACGGAGGAAATTCAACAGCGGCAGACCACTCGTTAGATGAAACAAACTATATTTCATGTCTGTATTCTGTGAGGTAGTAGTGGTCCTACCCCTATCGTACAAGTTATTTCGTGTTTCTCCGCTAATTTTGAAGTAAGTTGTACGTTATCATAGTTATATTTTTATTATTTTTATGATTTTAATGTAAACATAGCATATTTAATCTAATAATTTTACTTTACTGTCATAAATAAGTTCTTTTCACGTTTTTTCTTATTATTATCAATCGTCTCAGTATCAAAGATAGAATCAACTGTGATAATTTCACACGAGTTGAGGTACGTATTATCAAATATACATAAATGTGATTACAAAAAAAGGTGGAGTGTAGTGGCCAATTATTTTATCATATATGAGAATTAATTAGCAACTTTTATTTGCGCCGTGCTTGAATATTGCGCGATACGCTCCTAACGCACACAGAGTATTGAGAGTTGCTTTATTTGATTGTTCATATCATATGAAATATCTTGTTTCGATACACTGGCGGGGTAAGCAGATATAACACTCTAGTAAGTACGATATTTTAATAATATGGTATATCTATTGAGTCATATGGAAATCTAAATCTTGGTAACGCGTATTACAAAGTGGATCTTGAGTTCTTGATTCCCTTTGTATGGTGATAGACTCATTCCCCGTCACAACTGGAATATAATTAGCCTAGTGTTAGCAGTTGTGTTCCCGGCAAAGTGCGGTTATAATTATAGGTATTTTGTTTCTTTTTTTATTAAAGAAAAATCTTTAGGAAATAAATAAGTTACCATGTGATTTTTTCTACTTCGTTTTTGCATAAATTATTTATTTTTCCCTGCCAAGCAAAGGCCAACCACAAGTATTTTCCATCCTATCCATCAAGGACTAGGTTCCATCAACATTAGCGAAAGGTTCAAATCGTTTTATATGGTCTATCTCCATTATCGTGCCCCATCCACCGAGTGATAATGCATGTTCAATGAACCGAAAATATATACTTTATTGAGACCGTCTTTCTATGATTCTTTGAGAGTTTAAAAATGATTTTTTTCCAGATATAAAATTGGACATAAGACAATCAAGTCGTAATTTTATGAAATTAAATTAATTTCTTAGCAACCAGGTGAGTTGCCAGCTTTCGTGTACAACAGATGTAGTGCGTAGATCAGGAGTAAGAGAGCACGGAAGGAAGGGAAAGCAGTTGGGGCTCGCAGCCCATCACTCCTCAGACAAAACACAGAAGTATAGAAAACCTTCACTTCAAGTCTGAGTTAGTGGTACGTTCTCTATTAATCCGTGGGACATCTGTTTGGCTCTACCAATGTAAGTTACAAATGGACTCGTAACTTTAACCCCAGGGGGGGAGGAGCGGAAGCCATTGGTAAAGATTCTACACACTGCAAGATCGGGTCGCGGTCGGCGACGAGGGCGGGAAAGTCAACGGCAAAGTTATAAAAGGGTTGTAAGAAATGGGATTCTTACCACGATTAGCGTTTTTGAGCTCCCGATATTTCGGCACAGTTGCATGCGCCATGGTCACGGGCTGCAGTGAGAAATCGAAATAGTAGTGGTCGCAGAATTAGAAAAAAGGTAGATCGATACGGCTACCAATAACATTTTTTCGAACTACCGCAACTCCAGTCAGCCCGTGACCATGGCGCATGCAACTGTGCCGAAATATCGGGAGTTGAGCTCCCGATATTTCGGCACAGTTGCATGCGCCATGGCCAAACGCTAATCGTGGTAAGAATCCCGTTTCTTACAAACCTTTTATAAGTAAAAACCACGAAAGTTTAAAGTTATATAACGGCAAAGTTTTTCGTACGTAGTAGTGAATACTTCTTTAATACTTACAGCGTGCAGATGTCTGCCGTCATGGTGTGGTGCCAGCGATGTCCTGGGCACCAGCAGCGTGGTGGTCGTTGTCTCCGACGCCGCAGACTCCCGCTTTGAAGGATGACTGTATAACCTGTCCCATTGACTTTCCGTCAACGTCCATTTTTATTTTTCAGCATATAACAACTACACACTTATATAAGTGTTCATGTTGTTGTTAAACAGTAGGTCCTTTCAAATTTTTGGAAAAATACAAATAACATGTGGAAAATCATACAGAAGAACAGACCTGTTGTATATTTTGTAGAGTAAAATATGACTGTATTCCTAACCTAACTTTTCTTAAATAACAAAATAAGCTGAGTGCTTAATTTATGAAGTTTTAAATGCAGGTACACAATAAAGCATATTTAAACTTATTAACTTCATTTTTTACTTAATTTCTGAGTAAAGCATTTAGAGCATTTATATAAAAGTGAGATATAATTAATACGATAACAGCGTCAGGTCTTTTTTACATTTTATTAAGCTATAAATTTAAGACATCTTAAAGTATAATAATTACCGAAATTCTTTAATAAATTATAGTAAGATTAAGATAAAGATGTTTTAGAGTCGACTTAGATTCCTTTCTTTTCAAAGGTCGTAACCCGAATAGTTGGACACATTTTTAATTTTTTTACAATACGCCGATGCGAAATGCTTAGAAAATAGCAACCCATGAAAATAGAGTGACAGCCAATATTTTAAAGCATAAGATCATGCAAATAAAATCATTAATATAAAATAAATGTTTATCTCTATAATTTTATTTTTTATTATAATTTTAATATTCTTTTTAACTCAACTAAATACATGCATATATATATTGCCATTAATAAAAAAAAACATGCAACAATTGTAATGATACCTATGATATAAATGAAAGAATGACGAAATAAAGCGTATAAAACATCGATTTATTTAAAAGGTGTAATTTATTCATGTAACAAAATAGAAAATATTATGTTTTATTCAAGTCCTTATTTAATCCAAGTGCTTTAATTTGCCTCTTCATTGAATTGATTGATGCACGAACTACATCCGGAATCGTGTCTTCGAAGTTCTTCAGACAGTGAGCCTAACAGAAATAAAAACATTAACAAAATGTTGAACTAACGAGCTCCTACTATAAGTAGCGGAAATAAGTTGAGCGATTTAAGTATCGCAATTTCTGCTATACTCAGTGAATAAAAACATATTATAATTTTGCTGACCTTGACGCTTGACCATAATCCCACGTGATAAGTGGTGATGTGGGCGAAAGATGGTACGCCCTAAAAAAGGCTGTTGTTGTTGAGAAAAGGCTGTTGCTAAACAGCAACAGCCTTTTCTCTCTTCTCTTGAAGCTGGCGATATATTCAAATCCTTTCCCGTTCAATGTGAAAAAAAATTGAATCGCTTCGTTCGATCGCGCGGTATCTCTACTATGAAAGGATAGAGACCTACCGTATGTCTAAACGTCTAAATTTTTTTACTTAAAATGTTTATAATTCTTTAATTTTTTTTAAAAATGGTATATTTTTAGGAAATTAGCCTTCAATTTGACCTAAGCGTTGTGGAGAAATTTTAAATTAACTATTAAGATTCACTTCACGATATTTTTATCAAATAATATTTCGTACAATATAATTTTTAAACATAATCCCTTTATATTATTCAAGTAAATAAAAGTCATAGCATTAGTATTTAGTGTACACATGCAAACAACAATGATTCATGCAGTTAGGTGATTCTCACTGAAAAAAGTAGCTGGGGTGAATGGAATAATGCAAAATCAATAGTCATAATGTGATCTAAGTCAACACCTTTCTAAGGTATGGATTACCTCTTATGTTATGACTATGTTGTCCGTAAGTTCACACTGCCGAAAACATTTACATAAAATAAATTGTAATCTCAGTTTCTTCAGAGAAAAGGAGATATAACAAAATGTTTTATGTAAATGTTTTTGGCAGTGAGAACACGTTGTAACGATAGTATACCTTATGCTTTCAGTTCTCGATCTTGGTGACCAGTCTTTAGAGTAGGAGGCGCCACGCCGCCGGCCGCCGCCGATGTTTCGGCCCGTCTTCCACCTTTCCACGTGGTATCTGATAGCGTGCCTCACTTCCGTATTCATGAAGCAGTAGAATAGAGCTACCGTAAAACCCTACAAAAAAATCACATTTTAATTAGTATTTTAAGTACTTTTTACTATCTAACAAAGTTGGTAATAATAGTTGAACCTAATTGGCTGGTTCGATCTGACGACCTCACAAAAATGGATGTGAAATAGATATACTCATGTTTGGCCTAAGGAAAATGCGGCACCATTTTCTGTCTCTTTCCACTCTGGTCCTTTCCATCTCTATATATATCCTAGAACGAAAGCGTTATCACTGCATTCTACGTTTAAACCTACTCAATAGGCTCCAAAACCTAAGTTATTGCGTGGCTCGCCCACCGACCAGTTAAAATTGTTCATTCAGAGGTATTGAAAGATGTTGTATAAGTGCTGTTGGATGAGTCTAGAAAAATATACAACACAAAAATAAAATAAAATAAAATAAAATCACTATTATAATGTTGTATTTCCAATAGCAATATTTATTACCTGAGTTGAGAGCAACAGAGCGCGCGAGTAGTCGAAAGCGTGCGCGAAAAAGGAGTCGTCGTTAGGTCCGCACAGGACAAGCAAGTTGGTGATGCCCAGCAGTGGGATTAGAACGAGTAGGGCTTTGGTAGCTTTCCTGTATTGCTCCGTTTCCATAGTGTTCGCTGATCTCAGCTTCGTTATCAAAACCTGTTGATTATAATGAAAATTTATCACAGAGACATTATTGGAAGGTGGATTGCGATTGCCTATTATAATGCTTGTACATTTTAATTTAGTGTTAAAACGCGGGAGTTTTTATTTAATTAAAAAATATTTAATCCGTCTTTCAGACTTGTTTGGGTTCTAAATGTGAGCGAAGTTAATTTATCGCTATATAAGAGACATGTAAAAATACTGATGTCGTTTGTAAAATGCATTGTGATTTACAGATGAGTGAATTATAAACGATTTTATAGCAATATTCAATAGCATTTAGTTTGGAACGCAAGCCCCGTACACCGTGGTCGGGTCAATAAGAGGGAAAACGATGTTTAAAAACTCACCCACATGATCCTTATAAGAAAGAATAAATTTAAAGCCAAGCCAATTAAAGCTGGAGCTTTGTGAATCCAGTCCACTTGGTGTTCATGGATCCAAAGACACATTTTTGTGTCGCTGGAGATTGTTAACTGAAAACGATCGAAATAATTATTTTTCTTACAAAAAATGTACTAAATAAACTCGAATAACTTCGATCATGTTAAAAGAATGAAAGACATACAAGGAAAATGTACGTTATGTAAATGTGACTGTCAGTGGTGGTATGGTACAATATGGATTAGATTAGTGATATACCAAAGAGAGTATGCTTAACCAATGAGCATGAATGCGTAAATGTATGGATGTAGAAGAAATGGAAAGTGTGCCAGAATTGTGTCAAATGGAAACTCTTAATCTGCCTACGACTCTGGGTTACTTGAGCTTGAGTGTTAATTTATTCTATTTGATGATTTGTAAAGCTTACCTCGTCGGGTCCAGTGGATGGAACCACAGTTACAAAGCACCTCGAAATAACCCATATCGTGATGAATATGGCGGGTGCACCTACAAAAATATAGATGATCTATTTTTGTCCTAATTTACTAATTACTTCGAAATTATTGGTGATAAATAATTTGAAGACACATAATTCAGTGACAGACTTTTCACTGTTATTTTACGAAAAGAATATAAATAACGAAGCATTGAAGAAAACTTGGACAACAACAATAATATATTTACGCTTAACTAAATTTTAGAGCATAAAATGCAATGAGTAAATGTCAAATAACGTGTCATTAGTAGTACTTGTAGTTAAAACTAATAACGGCCATATTTTTACAATGACATAATTTTTGAACATTTATTTACGAATATAAAAGAATGTATGTCATATATTTACACACTTTTTCTGGTAACAACAAACCACTCTTGTATAAAAAGCGTAATGGAGCGTTCATACTGTCACGTGCTACTAATACGACTTGGCCGACTTCAGTGTCCTCCAAATAATCTTTCTTTACCGACAACGCATTGTGATAATTTCTTTTATCGCTTTTTAATGCTAAATTATACGGTTTTAGTTTTTAGGTCTTACCAAAGACCTTGATCTACTAATAAGAAATATAGGTTAATAATACACATCAATAAGTAAATTCATTTCGTCTTTAAATTCAGAGACGTCGGATCAAATACGAAATGGTGAAACATAAAAAAGGTGAAGTGTCTTATGGACACCCGGTTAGAAAGGAGTTCCTTTCGCTGTATCCTTGGACTGTTTAAATACCCTGTACATACTTTTAATTATCACGATTATCTTTAACTTCTGATAACTCACTTTTGCACTCATTTTTTTAAATAAAAAAAACATACAATTTTGACAAATTTATTTAAGTATATTATGAAACTTCCTCTTTAGGAAAGGAGGCCTGAGTCCCTGCAGTGGGGAAACATACAAAAAAGGTTGATTATTTTTAAATATTCATGTAAAGTATATTTAAATTCCTCTCTCCTCCTGAGCCTACTGTTACACTTTTGTAGCCTCTCAGCCCGCAAACAAATGATAACATGCGATAAAGAACTCCGTTCTCATACGTTTTTAAATCGTTTCAATAATATTACATAATTCATAAATTCTATTATTCTATGCATGACGGTAATAATAAATCAAATTTCTAGCCATTATTAGCACATTTTAGTTCCTTTAACGGTTCTAAATTTGATGAAATACAAATATCAACTCACCCCATCCTATAGTAGTGTAAACTTTCAGTTTGATATTTTCAGCTGTAAATGTCTCGACAACTAACATGTACAGGTACAATCCTGAAATCGTGAAGTTAAGTTATTCAAATTATTTGTGTGAAAACATATGTATGCCAAATCAAATATGACTTTATTTATTTATTTAATTAATGCGAAATATCAATTTCCACTATAAAAATTTCAAATGCTAAAATCGTAAGTATTAGAAAATCTTCAATACAAAATTTAGCACCGAGTCACCCGAAAGGAAACAATTTTGCTGAACGCATTCGATTTGATATAGCGTTAATCGGCAATTAGTATTTTAAAGTACGCAGTTACACAAAAAAGACAATACAATATTCCTGTGAGTTGAATTATTAAAAGTACAGTAAATATCGATAATTCATAAAGAATATTAAATTCGTAGTTAATATTATTTACCTTCGACAAGCATCCAGAAGAAATTTGTGAGGTAGAAATAGTGCATGCATATGACTAATATCATACACGAAGTTTGATCCTGCTGAGCGTCATCCGACCAATTCTACAAAAAAATATATATCACTGTCATATATTCACTATATTTTTTGATGATGTTAATATAAATCTTACTGGAGCAAAAAGGACCTCACTTTGAAACGAATTGCTTTTTTTGCGTGACGCAACTACTATTCGATTTTTGAACGTAATACCTTCGCACACGTGACTTGACATTAAGTACCTACGTAAGTAAAAATAACTATACAGATAAAATAAGCAGTGAGAATTAATAATTACGCAATAATAAAAATCAGAAGCATTAATATTTTTAATCTACTGTTAGAGATTAGCCTTGGTTGCGTTGTAAATTATTTCTTAGGTTACCGACATTTGTAAAGTAGTTCTTAGACTACCTACATTTGCACTGTATAATTTTAGATAGGACGTGGTGGTGGACGCCTATATAAGGCGTTGTAAGAAACATTCAAAGAGATTCCATTTCGAGACAGAGTTGTGAGCGGAGGCTCTGCCCGAGCTCATAACAGTTCAGTAAATATTCTTAAAATACGAAGTTTGTGATATTTTAATTGTTAAATATTTGATCGGTTAAATTAAATAGTACGTTGTTATAACTTTTAAGTGTTCGACATTTAAATTGCTAACACTACATTTAATCCTGAAAACCTTTTTGGTATAGCTGTGTATATAAATATTATATATGTATATAGTTCGGTAAAATATTTTTTTTCCTTATAAAAAAGGCTAAAACCTCTTCCGACTGAACAGACGAGCGGGCCTGTGCGGGGATTGTAGTCACAAACGTCGCATTTTTTTGCGTCGTCGTTTTGTTTGCGTGGCTGACGTCCGCGGTGCATTTAATTTTAAATAATTTGATTGCTTTCAGGAGTGTATAATGTATTGTTCAATGGCTGTGTTATCTTTACTCGAGCTGTGACAGTGAACAAACATTTGTGATATCATGGAGGGGTGGTATCATCGCTGGACCTGACTTTGGACTTAACTGACTTGACTAGATCCAGGATGGAGGAAGGTGGAACGGACACCGAAAAATGTAAGTTATTACAGTTTATTTTCACGAACAGCTCTCGTCCAAAAACAGTGAGCCATACATCCCGTGTTGTCCGTTTAACATTTAACAAATATCAAATGTAAAAGTGAAATCTATTAACCTTTATTAAAACTAGCAAACATAAAACGTGACAAATTAATTATAAGAAATCACAGTGAAATATAAAACATGGCGGCATAGGCCTGCCCTATATCCAAAATAGTGTTGTGCCTGTATTGGTTATAACAGTAACTTTTTCTACACGTTTTGACCAATATGCTTTTATTTTTTAATAAAATAGTATCCAATTTATAATATTAAAACTGTTGTTAGCACGTGTGGCAAAATGGGACCGAAACTTTTTCGAATGTATTATCCCTATTCGATAATATAAACTCTACGTGACGTCTATTCGTAGCTAAAATTGGATAGTAGATAAACATTTGTATCAAATTTTACATTAAAACTTATGATATTCAATATTGTAAATTCTAAAGAATTCTTGGCAGTAAATTAATTATTGGTTGTCGAGAAATAAAAGTATATATTCGTGAAAGTATACTTTTTTATGTACAAAATATATATAATATATGTGTATTGTGAAAAATTCCAAATTACAAAAAGTCGATTGGCTTTTCTCTTTTTATTGCATTTAAAAGTTCTTGTATTAAATATAGATTTCCCTCTTCAATGCAAATTACTCGCAAACTTTCGGAATTAACACATCACGCACATTTACCATGGCATTACGAGTCTAATATACAAATTCAGAAAGTATTTTTACAGTCAAATATACCTTATTCAATTTTAAGCGTATATTTTTGGGCTCACATAATTATTTTGATTAATATATAATAACAATGAATAATAAATATACATGATAAAATAACTACATAATATGTAGAACTTACCTGTAAAGCTAAATTTAACATCCAACTGCATGCTGATAATATATATGTAGACATAAGATTTGTATGTATAGTATTTCTAAGACATCTTAAATCCCTGAAACAAAACAAACATTTAGGAAATGTATCGTATTAGTATTTTCCTTTTATTACAGTGATATGTTTGCATTTTCTCACATTACATATATTATATTCTTATAAACAATATTTTATATACATCTATCATTGGATACTTGGACAGGATTAGACAAAACAGTTCTATTTTAATTACTTCAAAAATATACACACACTGGTTTCACACACATAATTCGTTGACACAAAGACGTATTACGTACATTTTTATGTATATATTTGTTTCGGTAACTAAAAACTACTACACACTTCTATTTGTAGAAGAAATTAGGTTTACAAATATACTACTATAGGAGTTGGAATGGTTGTATAGGAATGCATTAGACTAGTCTCTTTCTTTTGGTTGTATATCTCACATTCTAACGAAGCGATTGGATTCTTCATTTATCATGCGTACAGCAAAGAGTTATAACAGGTTGTCAGTCAGTTTTATTGTCCGCTTATAACGTGAGTCGTCAAAAGAACAGTGGAAAGGATAACACGAAACCATTCCGTACTATTAATCCATCACATCGCCACTTAACATCAGTTTATTTATCAGTTATTTTATCAGTTTATTTTATTATAAACCTAATGATGCTGATCTAGAGCGTACCATATATATGTCAAATCATTTATGGAACACTAGTTTATTTATTTTAAAAACGCAACTAAGAATATTAGAGAACGTACCAATACTACGTGACCCAGTTTTAACAATTGTTTACCCTCCTCTCCCTGTTCGGTGACCAGCCTTAGTATATGAGCCACCCAAGAAGTCGTCGAGTCGGTTACGTAGTAAGGGTACGTTCCCTTATGTTTATACTCACTTAAAATAGAGAAATACAAAGACGGCAAGCGATAATACGGCTAAGCTGAGTGAATAGCCGGAGAGGTAGATGAGACTAGCCACGTCGGTGGGCGAGACGTTAGCGATGCGCTCCGTGCAGTTCACATAGTCTGAGTAGTTGTGCCACATGCCGTCCAGGCATAGACGCGACGCGTTCTCTGTGAATACAAAGTAAACCGTCCGGATTATTCCAATTCTTGCTTAAGATTTTGACGTATACGTCATTTCTATACCTTTCGATACCTCTAAAGATTTGAATTAATATTTATTAAATAATTTAAATCGATATACGTAAATATGTAGCAATCTTTTACAAAATTATTGGATGGTTAGGTCCCGAGTTACAAATAATTAAAGTTACAAATAAAAAAAGTATGTAGTACAACGTTAAGTATGAATAATACATTCAATTAATTGATTAAATGTTTATTTTTTAGTGATTTAGAGTTTTCCTCGCGATTGTTTTTTTTACATTCCTGTAATAAGAACCATCACTGAACTCTTGAAACATAAGAGCGTGTAATCATAGTGACGTTCTTCACTGCATGGTTCGCTTTATTTCATGATTCCCTCTACAAAGTAAATTAAAGGCATTTTTAATACTTAATATTACATTTTATTCTATTGAAGAATTTTTAAATTAAGAGAGTTAGTATAAAAGATTGTTAGTGTTATTGCTTATTTTTATTTTTTTCTTTTGTTTTGTATTCGATTGGTGTGTTGTATTGTATTTTAGAAAAAGTTTATTTTTGATCTGTACCTAATTGTTAAATTACGAATATTTCTGTATATATGCATGCATGCATGCATTCTGTATATATGTATGCATGTAAATGCAATTAGTTAATTATTACGTTAGTTGATTTGTAATAAAAAATAAAATAGATAAATAAATGTTTGGATTTTACTATGGAGAATAGAAAGAATAGAGAAAATAATCTGATCTTAAATCAAACAAAACATCACTATAGTACAATTATTGAGTAAGTCCTAAAATGCAGGTACGGATCCTAGATGTCACTTATCACCTTTTATGTGTTTTTAATAAAATTATCTAGACGACATGTAAACTACTACACACAAGTTTTTTATTATACATTATTGCTCTAGAAACCCTTCTTGTATTTAGTACGTAGTTATCATTCAACATAGATTCATCGTTAATAAGGAATAATAGTTCATTTTTATAGATATTGTCTCGATTTAAAATGTTTATTGCGCGGATTAGCGCGGCTATAAACTGAATAATTTTATCATAAAACGAAGAAAAGCCCTCACTTAAGTTTATTACAACTTTGTTGTGAATGTTGCTCACTGAGCCAAAATAATTCATAACAAAAGCCGTAGACTTGTTTTGAACGCAGCCGCCGTAAAATACGATTGAAAAAATAAAACCCAAACAAAAAACTTTTTGCGGCAAAAATAACACTTGATTGTGGTGACAGTGATAAATTATTCATTATTATGAAAACAAAACTTTGCGCAGTGGAAATAACAAAAGTTTTAAAATTAAAAACAATAGGTCTCTGTATTCTTGTGAGTTAAAAAGGAATGCTATTACGCCTGCTTTTTCATAAGGGAATAATCAGAGACTGGAGTTACCTAATTAAATTTTTTTTTAGTTTTCATAGTTTTACAAAAGATTATATTGCATACCAAAACAAACATTGAGCCAAGATAAATATTTATATGTTTTGGAATAGAATATTATTCCAAAACTTGCCTATTCTGTGTTAGGGCAAGTGGGCAAGGGCAAGTGTACTAATGATTTTAGTCTACACAATACTATGAATTCATTTGAAATTAATTCAGAAGCGGTCATATTGGCTTTGTGATTTGTGGATAGTAGATATAAATCGACAAAAACCGTAAGTAACGTAACTTGACGTCATATGGATCACCTGCTCGTTTGCCGCCTTTTTCCATTAAAAAAAAAAGGATCTACTCATCATCCTCGGCTAAATTGATTGCAATGATTTGTCTCCTAATTTGAAAATATAAATCGATAAACACGGACTGTATTCATTGAAGCTATTATAAGTTCACTACAGTACATCAAACACTACGTCATATTTACATGAAAATTGATTGCTATTCACATTTAGAAGACCTCCAAGCCACCTTGTTGTGATTTATCTAAATAAAAATAGTTACTCACGCGTATCATCGTATTGGACGCCATGAAATTCACTAAAACACTTTTGTACGGCCAGAGTATACCAAGGCGTCGGGTCCCAGCATAGCAGTCCATCGTAGTAAGCCGGACAGAAGTTCTCTGACAGGTTGAGGTTCTTCTCCAGGCATTCCTCGGCTCTAACGCTGGCATTCTCCACCACGCTCTCTGCGCCTTCCAAAGTTTGTAAGTCCTCCAGTTTGAAGCGGTTATTATTTGACTAGTACACGATATAAATTTGGTACGTTCTTTGGTATGAATTTAAACACTTGCACTGAAGTTTTTATTAAATATTTCTAATGTTTATTACGTACTAACAAAATTTCCTCCATGACTACGTTTATAGAGAAACCTTGCCGAAATTTAATAGCGTTTTCAGGTATTCCGTGCGTCACGCTTGATTGCAATGGATTCTGTGGAGTACTTTTGTGTCTCCAGTGAGAATGTTACCATGATAAGGTTGTTTGCGCGAGGCTTGTGTTCTAACTTATCAAGTGATAAGACTTCCAGAACAAACATCGGCAGTCTGCGGGAGTATTTGCGTATCGTCCAAGGAACTCTACTTTTTCTATCTTCAAATCTTCCTCACGCATACTGCAACAAATAACAATTAATACATTAATTTAACGATTCATTTCAATTTCGATACTTAAACGTTCTATCAAATGTAAATACCCCAAGAGATATTTTTATTATCGGATGTAGATAAATGAGTTTATTTTACTTCTGTTTGTTTTAGTCAAAGTAGTCTTTCTGTCATATTAAAGCCCCTTGTCGTCAAATATAAGATAAGAGCGTGTATGAAGATGGCCACTTTCATAATATTCTATTTCATTCATCTGTTTGTAAATAAATGTTAAACGCACCTAATACTCAAAAGTGTACGTGTATGATATGTTATGTCAATTATACTACCGATTTATTTATCTTCTTTTTTAAGGTCATGTATTTTATCTTCATTCATTTACTTATACACATCGTCATTATTTTTGACACATATCTTTTCACTAATTCTCATTTAATCGCTATCTTTTAAATTGTGTTATTATGGTTTGTTTCTATTGTTAAAATTAAGAATATGTGGGCTGTAGGTCTATTTAATAAATAGATAAATCATCACCTCCCTGCTCTTTTCCCACTGATGTGGGGTCGGCAACTGTGCCAATGTCTATACTGACTATTTTGACTAGTTTTTACATCCTAATTCCTACGTTACATATATTTATTTTTTATGTTTGATTTTATTTTGCGTTTATATTGACGCTGCAAATTTCCTTGTAGTCATTTGTTGCTTAGTTTTATTTTTTTATTTAAAATTTCTTTCTTACAAATAGTTTTAAGTTCTTTTGTTGTTGAATTTAATGCATTGTGGCTTGCACCTATAATTGAGACTGCACTCACCGAGTCTGTAATAAACATTTGTGTATCTAATTGTCTAATGTTAGTGCTAATATTGTTGTTTTTCTCTCAACTCAACTCAATTAAATAAATAAAAAAATCCGTCAGGTTTAGTTACTGGTATTTTAGTAATAAGTAGTTGGACGTAGTGATGATTATTGTGATATCTTTGGTACTGAAAACTGTTTAGTATTGTTTGTTGTAGTCTTTAAACATACAAATCCTTCATTAGACTTTTTGTCGTGAACTAACTTCTGACACCAGATCGAGCTTAGGAAGTATTGTTGTCGATATGTAAGTGAGGAATGTCATCTACGTATGTAAGGTAATTAATTTTTTTAAGTAAACGTTATGTTAAAAGTTACTACTTATGCTAAATTGCTTACTTTTGAATATACCATAATACCTTCGTTTCGTGTTTGCCTAAAAATCAAGTATCGCCTCTCAAAGGGAATTCTGTTATATTTCCAAAATATAAGGTTGTTATTCTCTAATGTCATTATAGTAACCGGCTATAAATATTGTACATTTAGTTTAAAAATTCTAATTGTCTACTTTGGGTTTTTGGCAGTGCTATTCAACCCTCATAAATTCAACGTTGCTCCTGTCACTCGGATCCATCCGGGCCATGAAATGTTTGGCTTTAATAGCCCACCGATACGTTACACTACAATCTATTTTAAGCCTATTATACCCTCCAAGGAGAAGTAATATCGATCAGATTAGTGGTATATTAAAGTAGAGCAATATAAGGAGTACGCGTACTTGATGAGTATATGTTCGTAGATGTAGAAGGAGCAAGAAGTGTGTGCTGAATAACCACAAGAAAATCCATAATCTGTATATACCCCTGTTGATTACAGGCGTGAGCGCATATTAAAGCCCACTCTATTATCCCTACTTATATTATAAATGCGAAAGTAACTCTCTCTGTTTGTCTGTTACTCTTTTACGCCTAAACTACTCAACCGATTTAAATAAAATTTGGTTCTGGGACAGTCTAAAGTTCATTTGTAAAATGTTTTCTGAAGGCATCCTCGTATATTGGTATTTCCTTAGCTGACACTGACACCGACTCCAAAAATAAATATGATTAAGAATTGATTCTTATGTTTAATTGCGTAAAATTATTTTATACTTTGTTTCAAAGTTTTTATATTCAAGAGTAGCTACCTATAATGGTTTTGACTGATTTATTTAAAAATGTTATATGTATTCATCATCTTGACAATATTTATTACAACTATCTGTTTTAAAAATCGAATATCGATGTACAAACTTCATTACATTTTTGGTCTAAAGTTTACACTTTTATAGATTTGAATTATTTAGTGATCATTAAAATGTTTGTATTTTGAATTTGAAATGAAAACATAAATCATCTCCGTTAGTGCATCACTAGCGAAATCTTCTGGTTTTAATTTGCCACGAATTCGATTCGTATACGAGTAGGTATTATTAAAAAAAAGTGGTTAATCTCTGTGGATAATAGAAAGATTCAGATCTTCGACTTACGATCGGTACTATCTGGAATTGGATTCCTCGCCAACTTCCGTCTATTTCAATTTCCCTTTTCGGATGCTTCACTCTCTTTTTGGTTCAACATTACTTATTGAAAATCGCTACATATTATTGAACAAATACCCCATGCTTGTCAGTCTATATCTCAATGCAATGAACACAAAAATGGAACGGCTTTCATTAGGTTTTAAACAATGGAGGGAGTAATTCATGAGGAAGGTTTAGATGTAGAATTCATTACGGTTCTGTGTATATTTGTTGAAATAGAACGATGATTTTTGATGAAGACTACGAGTATTACAGACGGGTACGACATTACGTTGAAAAGGAAATGTTGGGGCTCAGGCTGTGCGACCCTGGCGAAGACGGGGCGACTCGCTAATAGTCAACAATCAAATCAATATTACACAATAATAAGAAAGTTACTCTCTCTATTAGTTGTGGAAGATTCCCTATTTGGTACGACGCGACGTTTAGAGTCAATAAAAGCGATAAACGCACCATCGCTTGCTTACGTTTTATGATTGTAAGCAAGTCGTTAATAAATTGGAAGCTCGTTCGGTTGTAATGTAAACGTACGAACTGTAATCGAATAAATTCAATATGTTAATGTATCTGAAGAAAGCCTGGAATAGAAACGAAGGAATGATAATTTAAGACTTTGTATATATGGATGGCAAGACTATAGCGTGATTCGTGCATGTTTTTACAACATTTTGTCACCAGATTAGAATAATTATTAAAACCTATTTAATGACTTGCATGTATCTATCCATGTCACTGAATCTTTGGTACAAATTTTCACCGATAGCAATATGTCTAAATAATTTGAATGTGCGTACTGATTAATGACTTGCTCAGTCCCGCGGTTTCACCCGCCGTACATTTTAATTTAACCGACTATTGTCCAGTCCAAAGCAGAACAATATGATTGATAATTTAGATCTGAGGTCAACTTAGATTGGATTATTATTTATCCATAAAAACTTTCATCCCCTAGTTTAGACCTTAAGGGTATAAATTTAGAAAAATCCTTCCATTGTGCTCACCTACGCAATAAAAGAAATGTTTGTGCAAAATTTCAAGTCTCTTAATCTAGTATTTTGGGCTGTGCATTGATATATCTGTCAGTCAGTTTCTTCTTTCAAATATGTAGATCAAAAATGTAATACTCCATTATTTTCATAACTTTTCCCTTATTTCATTAAAAAAAATCTATTAAAGATTTAGAACAACGCCACAAAAGTCCCTAATAAATAAAGAAAAAAGTACAACGCCACCTAATTAAAAATATAAAGTCTAGAACTATAACGTTGCATGTTTTTTATACATTTTGAATCTGTAACTATTTTATATAGTGCCTAGGGACAGCCACCTAATAAATATTTTATCTGCACATCAACTGCTTTGCGAGACTTCAAATACTTATTCATGTTGCAGCAACGGGTCGGACGATATTTTATTTATGTGTCAACGTTTTACTACTGTGACTTCGTGTCCAAGAATACTTATCTAGACCACTTTGAAGAAAGTGCTAGTTTTAGGTTTTTATTGCTTTCCTTTTTTTTACCTTCATAGCTCCGCTTTTACGGACACTATCAAAGTAAAGATTGCTGTAAAATATTAAAACTACTTTCGCGTGTTCTTCAATTTATTTAGAGGTCAGCAAAAATGCTAGGATCATTTTTACACACTACTCTAAATTGGTACAGAAACTTTACCGCAACATGATTAGATTTTAACTGCCATTGTTTATTTTCGTGCAAAATATTTATAAATAACAGTTTTAGAGCCATCATCATCAACATCTGTTGCATGAACAGTCCGGTTCCACTGGTGAAATA
Organism: Papilio glaucus; assembly: GCA_000931545.1. Taxonomy (NCBI): domain Eukaryota; kingdom Metazoa; phylum Arthropoda; class Insecta; order Lepidoptera; family Papilionidae; genus Papilio; species Papilio glaucus. The sequence goes on from JWHW01027314.1 coordinate 348,897, forward strand.
CCATGACCTCACAGAAGACAGGCGTGAAGTATACGAAACGTAACCCCTGCAAATAAGGAGCTTTTACTGCACTCTGCGTTTCGTCTGCTGACTGAGGTGCCGGAAGCATAATTCTAACCCTCTTGCCTTTCCATTTCTGTTCAAATAAGAAAATATCTGAGAGAGAGGAGGATTCGACGAGAGAGGGGATGGATAAGAAAAGGAAATATATTTGAATAAATTTTCAAATGTGTTATGCAACCCTTCATAATTGTATGGAAAATTACTCTTAACGCTGTCAATGTCAAATGCACGTAACAGGCTTTGAAACAACGCTGAACATCGACCTTTGTATAAAATAACAGCAGTAATGAACGTTATCACAGTGGCTAACCAATCTTTTGTACCATTTACTGATAATAATTGGTTAGATTCCTAGGTAGCTTTAGATAGCACTAGCTAAAGATCGTTTGTGTTTTAATCGAGTTACGTTACGAGTTTTTTAGTATTTTTATAAAATACCATTATAAATAATTAACTTATTAATTATTATTAGGAACTTTATTTAATAATATAGATTTTCTTGAGATTGAAGACGGAATGGAAAGAAAATATTGGGCAGAAGTCTCTCTGTTTGATCGAATCAGCAATATATATAATATATATCATCTGTAGCAGAGCCAAGTTAAGCAACTTTGCCCGTAGAATTGCTAAGTTAAACAAAAAAGCAAATGTGTTGCAGATGCGTTACCTACCTTTAATAGACAGAGGAAGGCATAGATAGGATAAAAAGATATTTCCTTTTCCCCGTTAACACCCTCCCCGTCCACTTCTCTTCCCGTTCCTCTCCTATCCTTATAATGAAAGGGGGGAATGGGAAGAGGAACGCAGAATACTTCTATTTCACGCCTGTTTTCTGTAAGGTCGTGGTAATTCACCGGTCAAACCGAACCATTTGTGCAACAGATGTTGTTGTTGCGGGCTCTACCACTGTTAACTACTTCACTACTATGTCAATCTTCCGAACATATAGTTAATTAGCATCAGGTAACAAAATTATACGGTCAAGGTTCGGGTCCAAAGAATGAGAGCGATCAGAGACCTTGGAGATTCCTACTCAATAGGGAGCAGAAGTCTCCATGGATCGCTACATAGTATCATAATGATGATAAAAAATAAGCCAGTATAAAATGGATACAGTTAACGCACATGTTTTATTTATACTGTATTACAGTTAGTGCTTATAACAGTAGCCTGAACTTAGGTTTACTACGATGAGTAATTATGCAAGTGTCGTAGAATAACATTATTTCAGCTTCGTGTATGCACTAAGATAAAATTAATTGTTTGATAATATGTACTTGTTTGCGATATATTTAAGTAAACACACTGTAGAAAACT
>JWHW01027314.1:388316-398336 GCA_000931545.1 Papilio glaucus
TATGCGGTGAAATGATGCCAGCAAATTCAGTCTGCAGAAGGGATTTAGAACAACTACACGGTGTCAGTGCTCTGTTAACTGCCAAGTCTTCTGCTGTTTGATAAGCTCTTCGTTATATTCTACAAGCTCAGTCCCGCGGTTTCACCCGCCGTGCAATTTAAGTTAACCGAAAATTGTCCCATCTACGTCAACTTACATCGGATTAAAATTACTTTAGAACTTTCATCCCCTACTTTAGACCTTTAGAGGATGAATTTAGAAGAATTCTTTCTAAGTTCTCATCTACGTAATAACAGAAATCTTTGTGCAAAATTGAACGTCACTAGGCGCAGTGAGTGTTGGATTGATATATGGGCTAGTAAGTTTCAGTATAGATTATTACATATTTTATGTTTTCAGTCCTGAACCTTTAAGAACCTTTGAAGAGAAGTAGAAGTGAACTTTTAGGTTTGTATTTTCTTTTGGATGAAAATTTATTTCGTTTGAATCATCGTTACAAGGGATGAATGGCATTATTTTTTTTTATATTATAAACTTGTGTCAATTAATCGATAAAAAAAGTTAGATCATGAAAGAACATATGTACAGTTTAAAATAGCTTATATATATCTTATTAATTTCGTTTGTGACAACAATAAATGAATAAAAATTGAAGGAATGAAACGATTACGATAATGGTAGGTTGAAAGCAGCTTTTACAATTCATCATTCAGATGCCATTAAGAGTCTTCCGAATTGTAAAAGATTTGCAACGTCACGGGAATTACCGTTTACAACACAGGAGCTTTGACTTCTTATATCCTTACCTTACTAACGATCCTTATCCCTTACTTACTAACGATGTAAAAAATATCTTTCTTTAATTCATTTACTGTATGAAGTGATTATTGTTTAACTGAAAACTTGCGCTGCAACCTTGGATGGGGTAGTTTTAATCTTTTTCTTCTTAAATCGAGTAAATCTGTGTGTTTTACATAATAGAAGGAGGCAAGCGCGCAGGCGGTTCACCCGACTCCAAGACTGCATTCGTTGCAGATGCGTTGTCTACCTTTAATGGACAGAGAAAGGGATTTATCCCCTTCCCGTTCAAATCCTCCTCACCTTCTAATCCTTTCTTTATTAGATATTAATGGGAAGGGGGAGAGGAGTCGCATTAGGCTTCCAGCTCCGCCTCCTCCATTAGACGAATTGCAGGTTAATTCTAGTTCACGTCTGTCTTCTGTGAGGTCCTGGTATTTCATCAGTCGAACCCCGGTCCATTCATGCAACAGATGTTGTTGTTGTGGACTCTACCACTGTCAAAACTGTGACTGAAGTCCTCGGAAATTGTCGAAACGATTTTGATTAGAATTTGTGCGTGTGTTTGAGTAGGTTCCCGGGATGGTTTAGATCCATAATTGGTCAGGTTGGCGATGCTGCTATCGAATTTGACCATATTTTTTTTTATATTAATTGATGAACAACGAAACAAATAACGAAGAAACGTTACCTGAACCCGCAAAAAGCAGGACAGTCAACTTTCATGCGAGACAACGTATTCTGCAACCGCTAGTCTATACAGTTAAATAAAATTTAAGTATATGTATGTATTATCAAAATGAAAATTTCACACTTAATACACATGATGTATATACGGAACTTATAACAAAAATACAATTTTTAAAATTTTTGTCTAACTGTCCGGTTATTCCGGGTAATCTCCGAAAAGATTAAACTGAGTTGAATGGGACTTTTACTGGAAGATAGGTAATATTGTAAGGATTCAAATAGGCTAATTTAATTTAAGTAAAAGAATTTGGGTTCCTTGCAAAACGTTAAAAACCCTCAAAATTGTAAAAAAATTACGCGTCGCCGTATCGTAAGCGCCGTCCCCTACCTGTCCTAGAATGTCACAAAGGTTGCCTTAAGTAGTAAAAAAATAAAAAAAAAACATTTTGCTTGTTGACGGTGGTGGTAATGAGGTGGTGATGATGGTGATGATAGTGATGGTGTTGGTGGTAGTGTTGACGGTGATGGTGGGAGTGGTGGTGGTGGTGATGGTGGCAGCGTTGGTGATGATGTGATACCGTTGGTCTTGGTAACAGTGACAGCTAGTACATTATATAATATTTACAATTTAAGTTACTGCACGTATTACCAGTTAAAAAATATTACGTAATATTTTTTTGTATAAAGATTGTAAGTAATAAATTTTCCTCGGTTAGTGAACGAATATTTTTTTTTTTATTATACTTTAACTTACTTAAGTTATAATTTAGTGGTCATGATATAATATGATAAAAGTAAGTAACAACATTACTCTTATTCACTCTGTTAGTCTTCATTCCGCAGCTACTAAATCATATCTGATCACATACGCTTTGCGATATTAATATCCATGGAGCTTAACCGTCTTAGGCCAAGAACTCACAGAGCGATTTCCATACGCGCTCGCCGCGAGTAGGCCCGCGGGTTCTGTAGAATGTAAATATGTATGTAAAAAATTAATACATTTCACGAAGCGTTTTCGCCCGCAACTTGTGCAATTGCTTGGTGCTGCCGCCCCACCAGCTGGGAAACGAGTAGAATCGTGCGGGCCGCGGTCACCCGCCGCTCGGCGGCATCGCTCGCGTGCTTTGCGATTGGTAAGCGGGCGTACTCCACAGAACAGTAATATCGATCCTACCTAACCACCCGTGTTGCAGTAATCGCCCACTAAGACGGTAACCTCGGCGGGCGTGAACCTCACAAAACTCCAGTCTCGTGAGTTTAGAAATAAAACCGCGGCCCACGTAAGGAGCGCTCTATGAATTCCAAACCATGACCATACATATATAATCATAATATGTATTTGTTCGTACTTCTGTATTTAGTCTGGCTATGAATAATGTGATAATGATAGTTATGATAGTTAAAAGAAAATCGCAAAGTTTTACGTTGTATTCCTATAGAAAAAACTATTCTTCTAATATTTTTTAACTAGGTGGCGTTACCCTCGATCTGGAACTGTTTTTTTCTTTCTAATGACCCAGGCCACGACGAAGTTAGCAAATATTTAACGAACGTCTACAAATTAATGAAAAATCTCATTAAAAGAATACCTTTAAATAGATAGATACTATAAACCCACAGCTAATAAGAGCGTGTTAAAAAGAAACATAATAATATAAAATTTACAATGTATTCGGAATTTAAAATATTCCATAAGAGCGAAAATCTTGACTTTACCCATCTTAATGCCACATGAATTGTTGATTAATGTGTAAATAATGCATACTGCTACGAAATTGTTGTGTAATCTATGTTTTCTTTTCGACTAAATGTCAAAAAGTTGTTATTGGTTGCAATGATAGCACCATAAAGTTGTCGTCGCGCTTCCAGGGGTCGCGGATCTTCAATCTTCATAAAAATTCACTATCAACATTTTTCCCGAACGCTCCAAAAGAAGTTTATACTTCAATATAATAATTTGACACTTTGTTTTAAATATATGATTGCGATCGTTTTATGTTAAAAATCGAACGACACTGTTTCTAGCAGTGACATTAAACCTGCATATATTAAATGGGCGGAACGGAGCATCGAATAGTGACGGTGACCTATTTATCAAAGGATACCGTGCCAACTGTAACAATATATTTACAAGCCCATTTGGCGTTAGACATGTGCACAAATAGCGCAATAAAGATGCCAATATAAATGTCAATAAAAGGTTGTTACTGTAGTCCGTATCCCATGATTACGTTGGTTACACAAAAAAAAATCACAAACATTATTAAACAACAGATTTCTATAAAAGATACCATTTAATCAAATCATAAATTTATTTGTTCTAATTAGATCATAAATTTATCCGTCAGCATGTAACTATCAACGTAACTATCGTACGGTTTTCGTGTAACTTCGTGCCCGTTTTGTGGAAGTTTCTGACTTATGGTTATTCAAAAAGAGAGGGTACTCCTTGCCTAAAGACTGGCAAAGGCTCTGCGGATCATGACCATGTTTCGCAGTCCGTACTCTTAACCATTAGGCTATTTTATAGGCACTCCTTTGCCCTTTATAGTTGAAATAATAATATCACTCTCCATAAATTAAAACAGCTCTAATATGTACTCGGGACCACGGACATGCTTTGAAGAATCAATCATTCCTATAATAATAAGAGAATCCAAAAACCCAGAAGCCGTATAAAAACGTGGCTGAAAATGTTGACCGCGATTGTCGAATTGTAATTTAACGATTAAGAAATTCAGAATGTAACACCGTATTCACAAATTCAATTAAAAATTAAAAACGAAATAGAATCTGTCAGTTAGATAAGGTTTTGTGTTTGGAGGCCATTATAGCACGTAAATGTCGCCTGTTAATGTTATCTCTGTGTGTAATCTCGGAGCCGTCGAATTTCAGCTGACCTATTTCAATCTGACGACCGATAATAAAGCTATTAGAGGCAATCTGATTGATCTTTGGAATTCGAAGACTTTCATTACCTCCCTACTCTTAACGACTTAAAAAAAGGTATTGCGTCTCCACCTTACCATCCATCCCCACCACCATTAGGTAAGACAAAGATAGGAGTCACTATCCACGTTTCGCCAAGCTTTTTAAATGTTAAAAGTAATAGAGGTGATCTTTGAAAATGCATCGGCTATAAAACATCTGAAAAAATATTTATAATCACTAAGACATTGTTGTATAAGCGGAAGAAAATTTAGTTTAATTTTTATTCCCTGTGGTCATAAATGTAACAGTTTACTTTCATTTCCCCATTTGTAGGCGGCGTAATACTTAAATGTAATTGTTATGAATTGAGTTAATTTTCCTTTTCGTTTCGTTTTCAATTTCGGTTCTCGAGTTGAATATCGGCTGGACAAAATTGTTACGTTTCTGTATCAAATTATGTATAACTCGAATTGGTATGAAAAGAAAGAGAAAATGAAGAATTAAAGAAACGTAATCAGTTAATACATAACAAGTTTTTAGCATAGACAACTACGTAGATGTTAAACTGTACAGAATTATCAGGAGCAAAGCGATAGGGTCTTTTGCCATAGATAGTGCCACAGCATTCATTCATGTCTTCAAGTAATAGTGTATAAGGATTATTTGGAAGCTGGAATACGGTATACTTAACGGTTTTACAAACTATATATTCTATCCCAATAGACCACGAACTAGCGACTGAATGAAATTAAAAAGTCGGTCATTAAAACATGACATTAGTGGTAGCCTTGTCTTAAACACTGTATTAATTTTAAACACGAGTAAAATAAAAGAAAACCTTGAGGAAGAAATCAGAATTATAATAGTTTTAATTAATAGGACTTTTAATGGTTTTCTTCGCAACTGCAGGCAAAAGACCGCGCGGACGCTCACCAACAAGATGGACCGATCAAGTTAAAGATCAGCTTTTGTCCTCCAAATTCTACACGGTCGTAAGAGACGCGCTGGACAGAAACCAGTGAAAGTAGATCATCCGTTCCAGGTTTAACCCTGATACTGACCATGATCCTCAGACATGAGGGACCGACTCTAGACAGAGAAAAGGTTTTTTTTTTAAACATATTAGTATATTATTGGAATAATTTACTAACATTTCTTTTCACCATTCCAATTAAGTTTGAAAACTTGTACGAGGATATGGTTAATAGTCGAATAGCGGATTCAAACCCACCACTGCATGTTCGATATTCCGTAACCTTAAGCTTTAGGCTATTGATGCTTCAATGTGGAAGAAATATTGCATTCACTGGTTCGGTCGCCTGGGGAAGTTTTATCCAAATTCATATTGGTGTAGCTTGGTTGGTGTCGGTTCATTAAATGATCGTTTTATATTGGTAAAAAAATTAATATATTTATAATATTTTTAAGTATCAAACGTTTTATTCTTAACAATAAATTCAGACTATCACTTTTGAATATTTGATTGATCGAAAGTTATTGACGCAATAAAAAATGTCGTTTCAAAGAAAAAGGTTTTATACAATATATGCAAAGACGCACTTTAGTCTTTCTACATGAACACATCAACGTGATCATTGAGCTGTAAACAAACACCCTTGCTGCCGTGTTAATGAAGTATAAAATTCTATTATGCGAGACACGTCGGTGCGTTGTATCCACCATGAATTTTACATCAAAATATACTTTTAAAAAGTAAAATATTTTAAACAAAAATTAATTACCAAGTATTCTTCGTTATAGTGCTTTATATCTTTAATAAATTACATGGGAAATTATTCGAAAAGTTTTTTTAAGATTTATGAATTCTGCCAACAACGCGTTGAGCGCGTGAGTTAGGTAATGCGTGGATGTCAAACATATACATTGTTGTTATTCTTTGTTATTGTTGTATTATATGTATTGTCAGAGATTTATATTCATAGATTGATACCTATTTAGTTAAACGAGTTTTAGAGAAGTTCACATGGTTTCCTTAATAATACCACATTTATACGTTTAATGTGAGGCGTCGTAAATGAACTAGGATACGACGAGATAGTCAGAATGCTGAAGGAAAGAAAGGTGGTATTTAAATTAATATTCAGCGAGCATGTGTGTGTCGTTGTCCTTTGGATTACGCCCCCGATTTGTCTTGTCTTTTCATTTTCTTAGTCAAGTGCATTAGAGATAACAGACTACTAAGAAAAGGACAGATCGGGAGTAATACTATTCAGTTCAATGCACAATTGGCGGCAGGAACAATGCCGCAGTGTATTTATTCCCGTGGGTGTGAAGCACAGGTCATCCGATGATATAAATAGGACATCGTTTGTTTAGAAACGGCGTGCGTCTGTCGAGATATGACGTAACTATCAACACTTGATGAGAGCACTTTTCGTCTATTCACACATTCCTCATTTTAATATATTGAACGGACAAGGAGGGCGTTTCTGTAACAACTTTAAATCTTTATAGTTCGAGAAATATATTAAATGATTACAAAAAGTTTAGAAGACATGTCTAATATATATACACACACCAAAAAAAGCAATTGTGGTTGCATTTGGATGGTTGTAGGAATGTAAAAGATACGGGGGTTGAAAATGTATTTTTCTATGATACGTTATAAATAATTGTTTAATTAAAATAAAAGAAAAAAAAAACCAACAAAGCGAGTGTTTGCAGCTAGTTGTGATATAAAAGTAAGCCGATTAACGACCGTGGATATTGAACGCCCTCGTTTTCTTTTACTGCTTACTTATTTTATAATGCTTTTCTTTAAATAATACAGTAACACTGCTACAGGCGGCTTATCGACACAGACCTGAAATTGTACTAAATTTTCACAAGTTTATCGTTTTCTAAAGTTTCCTCAGCCCTCTGAACTTATATGTTAAGGCTCGATATTAATTTCCACAGCCATTTAAAGTGGGGTTATTATATTATACACGAGAATATGTATATAGAGACATTCGCATCTAAACATAACAGGTATATATGTCACCGACCAATTGTAAGGGCAGGCACTTTATAATCGGGCTGGCAAATTCTAAACGGTCGGCACATTGTCACTTTAACGAGTTATTGAGAATGTGCCGTTTCTTTTTTAGGCACTTTACAAAGAGGCAACGTAAGGCAGGCGCATATTTATCCAATAGATATGTACGAATGTCTTTGTCTACAAAACGAACTTTGAGCGCTGTTTGGACAAAACTTGAGACCCGCTTTTTTGATTCGTTGCCAGTCATCCTTTAGTCAGACGCTAAACGTAAACAATTAAATGTGATTTTATTTTCAATTATTTTCGTAGCATTCGCAACTATTTAATTAATTACACAAGTTATTTATTTTCCACCATGTTATGGACAATTAAAAATAATCAAAATAATTTTATACTTTTATCAACTGGATGGATAACTTAGAAAGTGCCGACCGTTTAGAATTTGCCTAGTCCAATTATAAAGTGTCTGCTCAGACAATCGGTCGGTGACATATATATCAATTGTCTGTGTGTACTACACTCAAACTTTACCGCGATCTCTTTGAGCATTTACATCAGTTTGGAAACGGTAAAGACAAGTGAGTGTCTGTACTTATCGTTATTGCACAGTATATATTTTTTGTAAATTCTAAACAGTTTGTAATGTTATAATAATAAAAAAATACAGGCAGTCATAAGGACTACCGACAGAAGTGAAAACTAAAAACAAGTGGGATGGCTCGTATATCGTTCAAAACTAAACAAATAATCAACAAAAAGAAACCCTGCCCTCTTAACAATAAAATTCAAAATTTCGTACTACAAATAGAAATGAAAAAAAGTTCGACGAAATTGTTCAAATTCAGATAAGCATGTTGAGCATGTTGTTCACGCAAACCAATAAGATTTTCCCCTGTCAACTATCGTCTACCGCAGCTAGAGAAGTATTTACTACAAAAATACTCATAAAAAGATTGAATCAAGTACTTATTATTTTCGTTTTAAAATATATGATGCTCATTTTACCTTGATATTAGTCTTATCTTTAGTATGTTTTATGAATAAAATGCACGAGTGTTTGTGTTCTATTCATTTTGTCCTCTTAATACAACGTCAGAATGAGAAGATATTTCTATAGTGCGATTCATCTAGGAAGATAACAGTGAAAAAAAATCATCCATTGTGAGATTTATATTTCTTTTTCTTCTTGATAGTTCTTTTTTTCAAATCTTGAATATCACACGTTCGCTACGGAATGACCACATATATACATCTTATATATTTACGCGAATTTCATATTCCAATGACCGCAAAAATAAAAAAGCAATATCTCTGGTCATCTACGAAATTTAAGTTTTATGGTATTGCCGTGAAATCATCTGTTAATTTCAAAATAAATTTATGAAACAATTTAAGCTGCTCATATATTATTACCAAATAGTGATCAACTAAGTGCAGGCATTACTAAGTTACACATGAAGTTAAATATTCTGTTAATGAAAATGTTTAAGGTTAAAAGTTTATTTAACAATGTTAACTAATTGAAAACCTCTTAGTCTCATTTAATGGTAGTCTTTACTAAGTCTTAGTCTCACTAAAGATCATCTAACGCAGCTAAAGAAGTTTTCATTTCAATAAAGATATAATTGAGAAACATTGCTTAAACATGTAAATGATAACCAATAAGAAGACATAAGAAACCATAAATTATGCCAGATGCCGACAATGGGATAAGTTACGAGGGAGTATTTCTACATCCATTCTTCTGCGCGTCCGAGATAAAAATAGGTTTTTGTGGTTGAAACGAGCTCCGTCATGCTACACAATGATCTATTTTCTACAAGACACTCTGGTATCTTGTGCGTCTATAACATGAAATTATGAATAATAGTATCGCCTACGATTTGTCGACATGAAGACGTATATTATTCAAAGGAATTTGATCATTAGGGTATTTTCTCGTTCACATAGCGTGGTCCTATAGTTGCCGTAAAAAACCGAAGAATGTAGGGAAATTATTGTTCCCGGGGTTGGGCTAAAGCATAGTGTAGAGGGGCACTGGTGCGTTACGTTGGAGATCCCGGAGCCCCTTCTTGCATCCGAAGATGGCCACCGAGGGGGTTTTAGTGGGTCAAAGCCCACATCATCCTGTCTTTGCCCAGAGGACAGGATATTTTCAGAAGATTCCCCCCCCACCCGACAAAAATAAAAACGGAAAATAATAAATAAATTAAAATTACTACACAAATTACATAGTGATTTTGTAAACAAACATTTTAAAATTACATTGCTAGCAGCTGTTTATAGTGCTTATTACTTAAATAATAGTCTTTTCTTTAAATAACCTTCACAACTTTTTCACTGTCTGCAAGAAGAGACGCGATCAGACGAGATGAGTTTGCGAATATTTTAAACCAGACGTTTCTCGCTATCCAATATGTTGGAGAGGAAAAGTATTTATCTAAAAACGGTCAGTGTTATGTGTCTTGCAGTGAGCTAAAGTATTTAATATCCGTTTATTTGCAATTTCTACAAATAATATGATTTTGAACATTTCTTATAATGAATTTTTGGACCTAATGGACCAAAGAGACGGTGACGAAGTTTTTAATACTATT
>JWHW01027314.1:398755-417127 GCA_000931545.1 Papilio glaucus
CCTAATGGACCAAAAAGACGGTGACGAAATCTTTAATAATTTTATGCTATATAAATGTTATAATTAAATGTAGACGACTCTATAGTCTATCTGATAAACATTTGGTCCTGTGGTTAAATTAAAGCCGGCGATACACTCATTCTTATGCTGCTCTGTGAATAGCATATAGGGATTGCTATCTGTTTGTATCTTTCTAACGGGGAGAGCCGAGATTTAGGCTAGGCGCCTTCAGCGCTCTGCCACCTTGAGCCCGGTGTAACTGTTGATCAGGAATGTTATGGAGTTCCGTATCAGCATCCTAAACCGGATGTCCGAAATAAAAAAAAATATGCATATTCGAATCCGAAATAAAAGTTTAGGATAATCTCGGATTGGGGCGGAGTCTTGATGAGACGTGTTACCCAGCCGCGCGAATCCCTTGAAATGTTTATTTGATATTTTTTTATTTCTTGTTTATAGTTCTGTATTGAATACTGACTAAACTAAGATCTTGGTCACCGATCAACCTCCTGGCCCGCCTCGCCACCGAATCTATTTTTTTTTGGTATTTATAATTAAATAACATTTAAAAATGAGTGGCTATAATTTAAGATTAATATTATGATTATAATTTTATTTGGAGTATATGTGAAGTAAAATTATTAAAGTAAAGTCAAATAATTACCCATTTGTATTTTTCTTTTTTTCCCGCAATTTCATATCCATAAAATCCCTACTGTAGATGTGTTTTAAAGGCAAACAATGGCATGTTAGTCAGTCACAAAAAATGTGTCTCCTTGACTCAGTAGACCTAAAAGACTTCAAAACTCCATGTATACAAAAGTATTAAACAATTTTAACATCAGTAAATATGCCAATAAGCTTAAAATACGTAATCGTTGGTGAGGAATTATTGCTGACTATAAATTTCAATACCTGTAAATCAGAGAATCTAGAAACTGTTTGTGACGTAAATCTGGGATAAAAGAATATAAAAGCACCTTCATACAAGATCAGTTACGTATTTGGCGGACTGATTAAGTATGTACATGAATTATGTACTGGTTCTTGTTCAAAGGTAGACGTTTTTCTTTGTTTCAAGTGGCATTTATTGTAATTGGTTCTGTTTACAGCCGTTCTGTTTAGAATGTACACAGTCGAGTCAGTATGTGTAGTTACACATTGTAGACTTAAAACCTTGTAAAGTTGATCCAAAATGTAGCTGTACTAATATTATGAACAGGAAATATTTATTTTTTGTTATGGATACTAACTCTGAAAGTACTGAAATTTTAATAATTATATCACTACAAGAACGTTACGTTGTCCCTAAATGACATAGGCTATATCTTTTATTATTGTCGAAGAATATTGATATGCATTAAAGCGCCGGCGTTGCACGCGGAGAGCTTGGTTATAGGATTAATTAGACTTTGAAGCTTAGTATGCACTGTGCACGTAGAACATGCGGTCGCAATGGCAAGCAACCGAAGAACTAGACCGTGTGGTGCGTAGGGCAACCGTGTGGCCAGCCGCAGTGGGGCCACATCGTAGTGCGAATGAAAATTGTTTTTTTTTTCATATTATTTTTAACTGCGGCTGACCGCATTCCGGCATAATGCGTTTAGTACTAGAATCAAAAGTAATATAGAGAATAAGTATGAAATAGTATCATCACCCAAAAACCATAAATAGTATAATGCAATTAAAATTAAAAACATAAAAGACAACAGCACAACAAATAGTTTTACGAGTATGAAAATCTTCGTATCAATTGTCGGAATGTTTGCGAAGCATTATATACTGTCGATGGGAAATATGAGTGCAACTAAATCGTTAGAATATTTTCTGCGGACTGAGATGGAAAATGTTTACAAATGTTTTCTTGGAATATCTACTTATTTGCTTACGTACACTACGTAACATGAAGCAAAGGAATACATTATTATTTCTCTTTTATTTTTTTGTTATTTAAGGTTTTTCTACTAACAAAACCTTAATCATTTCCCGTGATATTAAATTTTTTGTATGCATTGATAACTGTTAATTAAATATAAAGTGAATAGTCATTCACATACTTAATACGAACTGAATCATCACCTATATGACGATTAGTTCAGTTTGTAGTGAATGCTTTCAAATTAATTTTCATAATAACATTAAGTAAAAGGTATCTTTATCCATGTTTCACCGTCTAATGCCGTGCTTTATATGTAAATTTTTATTAGCCTTTAAGTATATTACAATTTCAGCGAAAGACAATGATTTTTCGGTATTATAAACTAGAAGCTCCAGGTTGAAAATTAAAAAAACAACATTTAGTCTACTGAAAGGTTAATGTACTTAGACGTTAAAAAAACTTCTCGTTTTTTATCCATTTAGGTAATACAAACGCAGATAATTATAGAAATTTTCGCGGAGCTTAAAATATCCCAGTTGATAAAAATTCTGCTTACTACTTATCACCATCACGAACACGGATTTCGGACAGTCGGAACACTTCCAACAACTAGTTAACAAGTTATATTCTAAACGATATTAATATTATCTACATATTTTTTATCTTCTGACGCATAGCCACTGATGTATCGACGGTTCTCGCAAACTAAATATAGATAATAAAAACAAATCTATTTCAATTTTACGTATTTTAGTTCTGATCGCTTTAGTCTATCAATCTGTGTCTAGGTATTTATTTTCTTTTGAAGAATATATGTAGTAGATAATTGCTACATTTCTGTTTGTTTCACTGAGAATCCTTGTATCTTTTATCTTTCGTGTTCTATCTTTTATCATCGATGTCTGTTATAACCAGAACAGTTAGATGAGTAAACCTATTCGAAGGAAAATGGAGGTGATATTGGAAACGAGAGTAAGTAAATACTGCAAAGGAAACGGAATGAGTGTGTCGCAACTCAACCCTTACTATTTAGGGAGTAAGTAGAATGGGCAAATATTTTTAGGGATTTTTTAATAATAAGTATAGGCACTGGGATAAAAAAAACGAATATAGTGTGTATATGACTTATTCCTTTCACTTACAAAATGAAATTGTTTTATTTTTTAGTCTAACTGTTCAAACTAAACTGAGAAATATACGAATAAATTCCGTATTTATTCTGCGAGATCTTGTTAATTTTTTAATCAAGCTGACCTGCTCAAGCAACTGCTGGATCTACCGCTGTTAAATTAAAAAAAAAAAACTTTACTAAAATATATTTAAGGAAATATTTTTTGTTTGTACCTTTGTTCTTATTTTACAATAATATTGGTTTGTCTTCTAAAGTTAGTTAAAATACCGAACTATAAAAATGTTTTCAATTAACTTAGTGTGATCTTTTGGTGCCGATGCAAAACAATCCAACATCCGTAGTCTTTTATCTGTCTATAAAAAGCTATAGAATTTAATGATTTACTTGGATCAATGGTTCTGTATCTATTGACACAATAATTTTAACGGATGAGTTATTACATTTGGTATTATGTATTTGTTCAGCCTTAGGGACAGTCGAACCCTTTGCGCCGGTGATGGATATTGTAAGAAAAAGTTTTACGAAATAAAACGAAATATAAATTCACCGCTGTTTAATCCAAACGGACGGACGTAACGTGTCGCAGCTGGTTGATTTATTCTTTAAGAAGACTATTATGTTTTTAAAAACAATTGATAAAAAATCTTTATGTACGTACGTGTTACTTTGGAGTCAACATCAGCATGCCACTTCAAGAAATTTGATATCTGCAACAAAATTTTACTGTGTTAAGTTAAAATACGGCTAAAAACTATTAAGAAACGAACTATACTCACAAAGTACTTACTTCTAAGTAACAAGAAAGCGTGTGGAGGTATAAATCTATTCGAATACGGTAAAGCGTTCATTCGTCTTAACTAATGAGAACTTCAGGCCATTAGTCTAGTGGTAAATGTTGGTATAATGTTAACGCGTAGAACTTCTCCGGTATATTTAAATACTTCATTTTGTAGTAGAGTTGTGTGGATGTTGTGACTAGAATTGAGAAAGGTATGCTTCGAGAGAGTATCGAAATAAATTTATGTTGCAAATGTGAGTTAGCAAAAGACGTCCAAGACGAACTTACATCGATTACTTTAGTGACACACTAAAGAATGGCAATATAAGGAGTACTCGTAACCGAAGAGGATATAGAAAAAGCGAGAGTGGTATGCCAGAATCGCGCCAAATGGAAATCCATAATCTCTGCCTACACCTCTAGGGTACGGCCGTGAACGCATATTTATTTTTTCTGTAACCCTTTAATCCTAACAAATTCTAGAAAAATAATAAAATATTGTACTATCGTTGCATTATAGGGATCAAATATTTTTACCTTAACGGTGATAGGTTTTAATCCTCTCACCGTTAGAGGAGCTAAAATTATTATATTGCATAACTTTCACAAAAATTACTCCTTATAGAGAAAAAGACTTAGAGAAATAAAGAAAGACCATGATAAGAATTACAAAATTACGTATACTATCTGTGTGTACAACTAAATACTTACTTACTTACTCCGCTGGCGCAGCGACCCAAAGTGCGTCTTGGCCTCCGACGCAAGAGAGACAACTATATATTCAATCGAAACAATTTCAGTAGAGGGAGAATTTTCTAAAGCAAAATATACGGACAGTTCTAGTTCCACTAAAATAAATAAAAGTCAAGGAAACGGGAAGCGGAAAGCGCTGCTATATTCCAAAGTCGTAGAGAAGACGTCAATCACAAGAAAGTTCCAAAGCAAGTTTACAATTTGTCTCTTGAAATTTGTCTCAAGAATGTCTCTTGAACATACTGCTATTATCGCTCTACTCTAATTACTCCGAAGTCATTAAAGTAGGGAGATAGTAGTGACCTAATTTCTATTTTTAAAAGTTTTTTCAACTAACTGATGATCGATTTATTGACGACATAAATTCATGATAAAAGTAAGCAAACCTGAATGTCTTAAAAATAGATTTGTATTGCTGTTTCGGAGAGCTTATTACGCACTTAAACATAATTTATGCTTTTGATATTTTTTTATCTAAAATTTAGAACCATGAAAACGAGAGCCCAAATTGAAACGACGTAAAAACTACAATACAAATCGAAAAAGTAGGTAATTTATGGACGCAACGCAACTGATCTCGTGTGAAGCTGATTTTATTGTCCTATAACCTGATAGATTTACATCCTCGGTCGGAAGGTATTGATGACATTTATACTAAGCGATAATTCATTATTTACGTCTGCGAGCTGTGAACTTAGTGGTATATTTACATTAAAAAATCGGTTCAATATTTAATTGGGCAGCTATGAAGAATGGTTAACGAAGTCATTTGGATGGACGCATGTATTCATACGGATCTTAAAATGGAATGTACAGTTCAGTGAAAAAATTGACTCTTGCCAGTCAGGTTGCAACTTAAAAATAAAGTTCTGTAAAATACCCTTGCGTCTGTATCTGCCACGTCTAATAATCAAGATACAATGCTCATGTCTTTTAAATAGGAGTGCCCGATTGTCTCGTATGCATAATACGAGACTTCCTTAGTAATCGAATGATCCGTTACCGCGTCGAGGGAGTGTGCTCTCACGCACACCCGGTTCGAGCCGGGGTGCTTCAAGGTTCGGTGTTAGGCCCTGTCCTCTTTACACTCTACACAAATGGAGGATCGAAATAAATCCAACGAAAAGCGCGGCCCTCTTCTTTTTGCATCATAGGGAAGCGCACCTCCCTCGTCTCCCATCCATTAAACTCTTGGATAGCCCAATTCCCTGGGAAGGTAAGCTAAAATACCTAGGTGTCATCCTTGACCGTAAACTTAACTTCGTCGCTCACGTTACCCGGGTCAGGAACCGGGCGGCCTTCGTACTAGGCTGCCTTTTCCCATTTATCAACAAAAAGAGCAAAATGTCCCTCCGGAACAAGGTGACACTCTATAAAGCTGTAGTACGTCCCGTTATGACGTATGCTAGTCCGGTATTCGCGCACATATCCCCGAAACAAATACCCTGACTTCAGTTGATCCAAAATAGATTTTTGCACAGGGCCACAGGGTCGCCGTGGTTTGTGCGCAACGTAGATTTACACGTGGTTTAGAGCTTCCCACCATAGCTCAACACCGGAAGTTGGCATCGCGCCGCTATTTCGACTCCGCCGCCGGTCACCCCAATTCGCTAGTTGTAGGTGCCGCGACCTACCAAACAATCGCGCTCGGTAAGTTCCGCAAAGACCACCGAAGGCCTAGGCACGTACTTGACTATCGAGACGACGCAATAAAGATCGCTCAGGCTAGGTTAAAACAACTTCGCAGCAAAATCACACACCGTTCTCGCCGGCGAGGACGGCCATCACATTCACGATACGGCCACATAGCTGGCAGGGTTTTCTCCCCTATTAATGATAGAAGCGTTGCTTGAGTTTCTTCCGCCACATCTTCTCCGAGCGCAAACGCTCTCTGAAGTGGTAGTAATGTTAGCTGTAGAAATTCATGTAATCCTATAATAGCTACCGATCGAGCCGAGGCTCGGCCCTCTCGGGCACCCTCAAATCGGAATGCTAAATGCGTAATGAGTGACAGCTCAACCCGAGGTCCCCTCCTGGGGGCCCTTGAGCCCAGTCACTCCATGGAGCGTCCGCCAAAGCGACCTAAGAGCTCGGGGGCCTCCCAATCCGGTGATAATAATAAAGTAACGGCCCGAGCCGAGGCTCCCACTACTGAGGGAGCCCTCGAGCTAAGTTAGGTACTCTTAAAGAGGCTTAGGTTAGGCACCCTCTGCGCCCTGCCGCCTCGAGCCCAGTGTAGCTGTAAATGCCTCCAGGCAAACAGTGACCTTTCAGTTACAAAAAAAAAATTTTAAAAACGGTTCGCTTACATTTCACGTGGACCCAAGATTCACTTTACAAAGTTATCTAGATTACATCTTCTTCCTATGTCAATGTTTTCCGTTTTCAGATAAAGCGTTGTGTCACATTTTATACCGGGTGGCGTTGTATCGGGGGAATGTCAAGTGCGCGGATGAAATGGGAATGTTATCCACATCGAACATCTAACTGTGCGTTGACATTATCCATTCCATTCGAGCCTTCTCCGTATAAGACAGAACATTTTATTACTCCCCACAATAACCATTAAAGATATTTACAAAGACTTTCCAAACATATTATCCATTTCCTTAATATATATCTATTTTTGTTTATATATATCTAACCTCAATATATGTCTAAGTTTGTAATGGGTTAACTCCAAAAGTATTCAAACGATTTCAATAATTCTTTTATCTAATGGCAAAAGAAAGCTTCATTATGAACAACTATTTATGGTATTTAGTATTGTGCAATACTGAAAACCGTCAGGGCGACGCCGTGCGGAACTAGTTAGTAATAGGTAAGTAAAAAAATGACTTCTTTGTATTTATTGACTAGTTAGTTTTTATAAGGATTTTGTTCCCATCTTCTATTTCCTCGTTT
Source organism: Papilio glaucus (assembly GCA_000931545.1). Classification (NCBI taxonomy): domain Eukaryota; kingdom Metazoa; phylum Arthropoda; class Insecta; order Lepidoptera; family Papilionidae; genus Papilio; species Papilio glaucus. The sequence goes on from JWHW01027314.1 coordinate 406,202, forward strand.
TACGGCAAGAGTAGTGTTATCTTACGATGGTACTGGAGCCGGGCCAATGAAGATGAAAATAGAATCTTAGTATTGCAGATTGTTATGTTGTGTGCATACATTCATTGATTCTATAAAGTAAGTCACCAATAATCATCATGGCTGTCTGAATTCCATTTAAGAAGGTATTTAATGTTAAAAAGGATACAGACGTATTATTCCGATTTACTTTTATTACCATTTACCATTTCTGTTTTAAAACAATTTACAGTAACGGTTAAGGGACAATATCCGTTAATAAAATCGTTTTACTCCTAACAAAGGATATAAAAGGCCCTTTGCAGGGAGCTAAGGGACCGTATACTGTGATAACAAATTTCCCTTTATTGGAAGACCGTTATACCTTTACCAAGTGACGCAATACATTGTTTGATGGTCGTCAAACTTTTTCATGCTCATTGTACACAAGTAATGGTTACAGATCTACACAAGATTTTATTTTTCTCACACTTGCTTAGCTGTTAATAGTCTGAGCTATCTGATTCAAATCAATCACTTTGACTTAAATTGTAAAAAAAGTAAAAATATTAAATGGCCGATTATTAAAAGGAGAAATAAATATATGTTCTGTTATGTTTCCTAGTGATAATATTTTTAAACAGTATTCGAAACGCGTTTGTGGCCAGGAATACACATTACTATTTAATACTTTAAGGGTTCGATTATTAGGAATGCAATTCCTTTTAGATATTGTCACATTCACACTTGTGAAAGAATATCTGAAAGCGGTCCAGTAGTTTTTGTGTTTGTTCGTTACAAACATACTAAAATAAAAATATTTTCTATTTATAATATAAGAGTAGACGGAGATTTTTTTTAAATAATAATAAAATATTTTTACGCAAAAACAGCGGTTCACCTGATGTTACCCATTGACATTTGCAACAAGCAAACGAATCACAGATGCGTTCTCTAGCTTCAAGGGACAGATCATGATGAAAAAATAGGATATTTCCTTTTCCTACTTATCAAATCCTCCTCACCTGCGAAGGGGAAGAGGACCAGAATTAGGCCTCCGGCACCTCACTCATTAGGCAAAACGCAAAATTAATTCTACTCCACGCCTGTATTCTACGAAGTGGTATTTCACTAGTTGAGCAACAGACGTTAACAGGTATAAAGTTTAAGTTAAATCTAGTAATAATAAACAAATATTAGAAACAGCATCTCGTGATCTAACAACAACGTGCTTTATTAAATTATTCTGCTGCCATTAGGCCGATGAGAGTTATTTTGTTTTTTAATAAATTAGTATTTATGAATATATAACTATTTAGAATAGAATCACTACCACTGTAACCACTATTCTATAACAAAAAACTAACTGCAGAAAGTTTTATCTCTATTGATTTTTAAAACTGTTGAATTATATGTGCGTTAAGGCGGACATTATCTTCTATGCTACTACAAGCTACACTCAACACTTTGCTCTTGGAACTTTTGTTACCTTAAGAAAATATTGGAACTTTATATTTTATTCGATTTGTCTTGTTTCAAGTCTTCATTAATTTATATTGGTACTTATATTTAAAATTTTGTAATAAATTTTTTTTGACTTAATTAATAATATATCTATGTCTTTCATTTGGTACTGTGTGAAGTTGCAGTACGTCCTCAATTATTTAAAGGACTAGAAAAATATGTCCTCTAACCTAACTTTATCTTAGGCGTCCAAATAATATAACCAAGTAAAGATTTATCTACATTTAGATCGGGATTATCTGTCGTTATTAGATGCCATTTTAACACACCTTATTTTCGGTTGCATAAACGCTTCGTTTATGTTAGTTTGAGGGCTTAGCACCAGATATCGCTTTCAAATACCTGTCGGCTTATGCTATGTAGGCCTCACGGAGCTCACTGTGTTAGCTTTGAACCCCCGTTGTATATGTATTCAGTGAATTTTTGTTTGAGGTTTAGCATAAGCTTTTATATATGCCCTAGCAAAGACAAAGATTCTAACATTTAAGACATTCACATGAAGTTGTTATGCTTTATAAAAGGTTATACCTTATACGAGGTAAGCCGATTAAGTGAAGCGGTTGTTATGAGTTACACTGTACTGCACTGTATAACAATACTTTTTAAACTGCAAGTTGCGAAACAAAGATAGTAAAAAGAAAATGTACTATAATCTCAAACATTCATGTTTCTTATTTCGATCGAAGCTTGGCGCACATAAATCACTTTTATCTTAAAACAATTTACTTACATAAGAATTTATATCAAGCTTTATTTGTGAGATGATGTACAGTAATTAAATAAACTTATTGGATTTGATGATACCGATTTAAAAATACGAAGTACGTATAATTAGCAATAACAAATATAATGATTATTGTATGATGATTATATTATTTATCATATTAACTCACTGAACCTCACTCTTAAAAAACGGTCAAGCCGTTTGGGCTACAGGCACAATGGAAAGGACATTCATACATACAACATGTGAAAAATATTACCCTCTGTCTTTTCATGGTTAACGAGCAAGCGGGTCACCTGATGTTGAGTGACCGCTACCCATAAACATCCGCAATAAGCGAAAGAGTCGCAGATGCGTTACCTGTCTTTAATGGACAGAGGAGATGATAGACAGTGATCCTTTTCCTATCCATCCCATACCCGTGTATAATCCTCTTCTCCTTCCCATCCTATGCTTATTAGGTAAGGATGGGAAAGGGACGAGAACTAAAATTGGGCCTCCACCACCACACTCATCAGGCGAAACGGAGAAGTATACTTCTACTTCACGCCTGTCTTCTTTGAGGTCATGGTATTTCACCGGTCGAGCCGGTCCATTCGTGCAACGGATGTTGTTGTTGCGGGCTATACCAGTGTTAAACTGTCTGAGCCAGTCGGTTATTAATGTAAAATATCTATATTATTTTTTATTCTATATTATATTTTCAAAATGATATAAATCTGATCGCGATCGCTCCGAAGCAATAAAAATAACCACAATAATTTAAATCAAAATTTAAAATCATGATTAAAAGTTGTAAAATTTGTTCGTAATGATGACTTTGATGAAAATGAAATTGAAATTAAATGCCTGTTAATAACGAGTTTAAATTTCATGTTTGGAGTACTTTTCCTGAAATTTAAAGAAAATCAACACATTAATTTTCATTTTATAAATTCAAACGAGTTCAAAATAGAAGAAAATATATTCACTTATTGCCTCGGGTATAGAGATTGAAAAGCTTGTTATGAAAGCGGCAAGGGAAATAGATGTAGCCAAAAAAAATCACTTTTACTAAAAGACATTTTGAACACGTACACAATAAATAAGCTTACAAAAATATTGCAGTTTCCTTTTCCGACGTTCTCCGATTCTATAAAAAATATAAATTAAATTTTAGATTTCACTAGTGGAAGAAACTAGACCTCATAAAATATAGGCGAGATGCTTTTGCGTTTCGTTCGATTAGTGAGATAATAAGGATTTAATTGAATACACCTCTTATACAAACCGAATACCTTCAATATTCATAAAATACTATTATTTGTATGTGTTACATATTAAAAGGTTTGAAGTCGGTGCCAAGCCAAATATAGTAGTAGGTACCTACACTCGCCGCGCATGACTTGAGCGGGATAGCTTCGTCTAGAACATAAATAATTGTAGGTATTCATTATTACTTAATTCTATTATGACTTTGTCTAATACGTGTTGTGTGCTCGTCACACAATACGCAAACCAAAAGGGCAGGGCAACAAATATATTCATATATACGAATAATATAGGTTTAATATATCTTAAAGTTTTCATCTGTTTCACATTAATCCTCATTATTCTTTAGGTTTATATATGTAGTTTAATCTTTAGTGTAGGAATATCATTACAGTAAGTAAGCTGTTTATAATATTAGTTTTATTTTGTTTTGGGCTTGTCACCGACTTTAAACCTATTAGTAGGTAGCACATACAAGTAATAGTATTTTATAAATATTTAAAGGTTTGTATAGAGGTGTATTCAATTAAATCTTTATTAAGTTATTTTGTACTTTTTAGTTTTTGAAGTCGGTTTTTTAAACGTATTTTTTTTATTTTTTACTTTTTAGTGTCAATAATACATGAAAACAAACAATAGTACATAGAATTAAACACATCGCCTAGCCGTCTGCTGCGCGGCTTTTGAAATCACTTGCGCGTAGTTTTTACTTACTTTGTGATTTAATCTCTTGATATCTTCTAAACTATTAGGTAGAATGATATAGTTCAAATGGCAATTATAATCTACATAAAAATATCTTGACAATTAACACATTTAAATGGATAAGGATTCATACCGAACACGAATAATAGCGTAATAAGTGGCGTATGCGTTTTAATTAATATTTCCTAAGAGAAAAATGGTTATTGTGAGACAACCATACAAGATAGATACATATATCTATACAATAAGCTAAATAAAAGTCCGCGATGACATATCATCACGGACTTTTATTTAGCTTATTTAAAGGGCTACAAATATTTCATACATAATTTTAATGTAAGTCCTATAGTTTTGTCTACGTAAGCCAAGAAAGTAAAAGTCAGCGTTGTCATATTATGCATTATTAAGAATAACTCAAAAACTACCGGTCGGATCTTGAATAAAAAATGGGACCAAATGGCGAGCACTAGCTGTCGAACAAAAAAAGAATCATTGAAATCGGGTCATAAATCACGGAGTAATCGATGTACATACCCACCCACCAAAAAAAACCCACCGAATTGATAACCTCCTTCTTTTGAAGTCGGTTAAAAATAGGCCGCCGACAGAAGTGAAAACTCAAAACAGGTGTGAAGGCGCGCAAAATTGTTCAAAAAAAATCAATACAATAAACCCATGTACCTTAACAACCAAATTGGATACAAGAGAAATAAATCACAAAAATTTCGTTGATACTGTTCCAAATTCAAAGAAGCATATTGCTGACACGTGTTGAGCATGGTGTTCAGGCTAACCTATAAGATTTTCCCGTACCAAATATCGTGTAACTTGGCTAAAGAAATTTTCACTTCAAAAAGTAAAAACTAAGTTGATATATAACTCATCGGTTTGTATCGGATGCTTATGATTAGAGGCGGTCAATTTAAAGCTAGTGAACAGCTTACTTGTAATAACTGCCTCTCTTTAACTTTGAAATAAATTACTTAATCTACAAAGGAATAAAACGTTTCATGGTGACTTAGAATTCTAACGTAAATGGAAATAAAATTCACAAATATGATTTAACAGGTCATAAGAGAATGAAACACTTGCCAAAGGTTGTTGTGTAATAAATCAGTTAACGTTTCGAACTTGATCAATGACGTGTCATATTTCTACTACTTGGCAATATTTCAAAACCAATACAACCTATAAGTACTTCTAAACTAATTGTAATTAATTCACACATATTACATGTTTACATAACATTGCGATGTAAAATATAAATTTGCAGGCGCTACGACAAAACATACCAATAAAATCTGGTTGTTATTGATGATTCGTGCGTTCACTTAACTCCAGAAAAAATGCGTGTTCGTTTGCCTTTATTTCAGTATTGTACTAACAATTGAATGTTCCCCAACTGCAGGGGTACAGGCCTCCTCTCCGAGAGAGGGAATATTTATCTTAATAAGGTTTAATTAAGCAATTCACGATTTGGTATAAGTTTCGTGTACGTGCCTCGCTTCTACAACTGACTACGTCACCACGAAGATTAATGAACTCCAGCCCTCGGCGCAATCTGTTAACATTACATCGGATTTTTTTTTTACTATACTATTGAATAAGGAAAGTTCTTACTTTATAACCTATTTTAAGGGAGAAGGTGACGAACGAGTAAGTTTGACAGTGGTAGAGCCCGCAACATCAACATCTGTTGCACGAATGGGCCGGCTAAACCGGTGAAATACCACGACCTCGCAGAAAACAGGCATTAGAAGTACTCTGCGTTTCGTCTGATGAGTGAGGTGCCGGTGGTCGAATTTCAGTCCTCTTCCCCTTCCCACCCTATCCTCATACGCATAGTATGGGAACGGGAAGAGGATTGGACGGGGAGGGAGTTAACAGGGAAAAGGAAATATCCTTATTCCTGTTTATGTCCTCCTCGGTCCATTAAAGGTAGGCAACGCATCTGCAACACATTTGCTTGTTGCGGATGTCTATGGATAGCGCTCATTTAACATCAGGTGGTAAGCTTGCACTTTTGCTAACTTATTCCATTAAAAATCGAAATTAAACAAGTTTTTCGGCTTTTATCGTATTAATTTAATAAAATAATGAGTAAAAGATTAATTATAAACTTAAAACAGGATGTTGCGTCTGTAATTGAGAATGGTATGGTTCGGTAGTTCGGGCATGTTGAAAGGATGAATGAAGAGACAATAACGAAACACATTTATATTGCAGAAGGAAGTGGCAGTGTTGGTAGGGGACGCCCTAGGAGAACTTATATCTATCAGGTTAGCGGCTTATAAAAAACAAAGGTGATAATAAGGAGCACCCATAACCGACGAGCATGTATGCGTAAATGTATGAATGTAGAAGAAGCGAAAGAGGTGTGCCAGGATCGCGCTAAATGAAAATCCATGATCTCTGCTTACCCCTCTGGGTTACGGGCGTGAGCGCATATTTATTTATTTAGAAAAGTTGCGGATGCAAAGCCTTTACGGCGGAAATAAGGAAAAAGATAGAGGAAGTGGGGTTTGCGGCCAACTTAAGAGACGAAACACCACAAGTTATGGTTGCGGCCTCTAGCAGTGTAATTTTTTTTAAATTTATGATTGTTATTATAGATTTCTTCAAGCAGCGAACATAATACTCACGCTAGAGATATCCTCCGAATGATAGAGTTGTTAGATTAATTAGTAGTAAAGTTTTACATGGTCCTTTCATTTCAACTATTGAAATGTGTCACATCGTACGGCTTATAGTAAAATGTTCCGTCTACTAAATGTTTAAATTTCATACTTTCCATTTACCATGTTTGGTAGAGAGATTTCATTCTCATCATTGACATTATACATCAAATGATCACAAAAATCTTTCAATGTACTTCTGTTTCTTATTAAAAATAAAGGAATGTTTCCTTTGAGTAAAATATTTTTGAAGTGAAAACTTCTTTAGCCCCATTAGACGATATTTGGTAGGGGAAAATCTTACAGATTCAGAAAAACGACATGCTCCACACCAAATATGCTTATTTGATTTTTTATTTATTATTATTATTTTTGTGATTATTTATTTTTGAACTATTGTCCTGCCTGTTTTAAGTTTACTACCTTCTTTTTCTGCAGGTGCGTTTAAAAATTTCTACCCTGTTTAATATATAATAAATAATATAACAGGAAATAAAGTGTAACAACTCGTTGAGATCTTTAATTTTTAATTCTTTGATTTAAAAATGGTATAAAATCTTAGCAGAACATAGAAAAGCAACAGAACATAGCAATACATTTATTTATCATTGCACAGGCACCGGCATAGATCGATTTGTAATTGAATTAAAGTTTTGTTTATAGCATATCGAGGGTTATTTACGTGAACTTGAGTGTAAATACATTATATTAGTAATTGCCGATAATATTTCGATAACAAGAAGAGATCATAATGCACCGACGCATCTTCAGTTGGCACGTAATCAATAATGTAAACTTTGTATATGATACCATAAAATCATACAAATACCGTTAATATTAATAATATATTTATAGAATTATTGCTTAATAAGTTTACGAATACGATATTGTGTATTATAGTATGGACTGGCAAATATGGCAAAATATATAAGAGAAGAATGACATTTTACAAGGAGGTATATGATATGTATATGGGTCGGTAGAGGTCTTTGATATATCTAAGAAAATATAGATGGATTTCGTGAAAGATGACATTATTAAGAAGGGATTGACGACTGAAATGACGGATGATAGGTAGATAGATGTGGAACTCGAAAATCTATTGACACAAAAAGTGGCAAAGGGCAGGGAGATTAAAGATCTCATCTCGTCATCGTTGTTATTTCAGCTGATCTTTGTCTACTGCTCCACGTAGCCCTCTCCTACTGATCGCCACAAAGATCTGTCCTCTGCCATCCTCACTCATTGGGCTTCAGCAACCTTGACAAAACCAACAGTCTATCGTGTCCGGAGGCCTACGGATGCTGCGTCGACCTGTATGTTGCCGCCATTCTAGCACCTTTTGGCTCCACTGGCCAAAAACAATCCGTGTTTAGAATTCATCTAAACACAAATAATTTCAAGAATCGTCAACTACCCCGGTTAGTTACAATATATATTTAAAATAAAGTTATAAATACAAATGAAGTGATATAAATTAGCAACAGCTCCCTGTTAACATTCGAAACAATCAGAAGAATTATTCGTAATTAAAGAATCGTTTACTAGAATTTATGACAATAAGAGTATGTGTCTCAAAAAAGGAGGAGGATGAGAATAGTGTCTTATTCTTCTTTTCAGCTTAAAGTCGTCCACTGCTGGACGTAGGCCTCCCCCATTGATCGCCAGAAAGTTCGGTTCCCTACCGCCCTCATCCAGTTGACTCCCGCAATTTTGACCAGATCGTCGCTCCATCTTGTTGGAGGCCTACCTACGCTGCGTCGACTTGTAAAGACTAAATAACTAGACAAAAAATGGCCTTTTGTAGGAAATTCAATTACGAAATTAATTCAATTAGTCGAATTAAAACTTATCCGTTAACTTTCTGCCATTCAATCTGATATAGAAATCTTAATTACACTACACACTGTTCGTATTTGACTTGGCAAGTCGTTAAACGTTGTATCGGGACGATTTAATTATAACGTAAGTGGGTTATATGCGAGTAGAGGCGATAACTTCTTCCGTTTCCGAGTTAATGATCCTTTTTATATCGACGTAACTTACACTTCGTAAACTTTATTCACAAATTGATCCACCTACATTTTTGTATTAAGATTACTAGATTCCAATCAAGTTAATAAAATGCTTTTATCGCTTAATCGCTTAAAGCTTATCGATAAAATTTTGAATATTTTTGCTGTAGTTTTAAACAACAACTTATCTTATTACGATTGTAAATATGTAAATGCTTATGAGTAGCGGTCACTTAATATCAGATGACCCGCTTGCTCGTTTGCCACCTTGTTTGTTTAAAAAAAAAACTTCTCTTCTTCTTGATCTTACTTTTTAAAAACATTCTTGTTTCTTAGTTCTCAGTTTCATTGTTGCCAACAACATTGCACCATCATACGAGCCTTTGTAAAATGTTGAAAAGGTCCGTTAAACCGTTTATTCGACCATGAAAGATTCCATTCCATAAGGACGTTGACTCTATATTATATGATAAAATTAATCGCACAAACTAATGTTAAATCTAGCCGATCTAGATCTACAGTGATTGAGACAGGACGACCTGAATCGTGATCTAAATATAGTGCGTACTCTTCATTAAATAAATATACTGCGAACTAATCGCTTCACTACCGCAGGTCAATGCGGACTTGACACGCTTAGAACATACACACATATACTACGCTTGCACGTCATGCCTATAATAAATCTTAATACTATAAATGTGAATGTAAGATTTTTTGTGTTTGCTACCCCTTCAAGCCTTAACGACTTAACCGATCATAATGAAATTTCCACATAATGTCAGGAGTACAGAAAATGACATAGGGTACCTTTCATTTAATTGAAAAAAAAACTATTCCCGACCGCTAGAAAAATACAATATCGGTTGTCATGTTGATACTTTTTACGGTTTGACAATAACAAACTCTTTGGCATATTTTATCTATTCCAAGTTATTATAAGAGGAATCAAATTGTAGAAGTTTCTAGCGAAGACAATAATAAACGAATCCGTGCGAAAGCCGGGCCGCGCGTACACCTACTATATATCGACCGCGAGACTGCTCATATCGTCTGATGATAAATGTTGGCTGATGCCAACAACATGAACAGGTCTTATGAAAGCCATCATAAGACCTGTCATAATGTATGGATGTATGGATGATGTTGAGCTGTTAAAGGAACGGATGAAAAGAGAGTGTAGCGGTAGAAATGCAAATGTTGTGATGGATGTATGTGTAACACGAATGGATAAGGTACGAAATGAGTATATTAGGGGAAGCCTAAAAGTAGTACCGATTGTGGAAAAGTTAAGGAATTAAAGGTTAGCATGGTATGTGCATGTTATGAGGAGGGAACAATGACATGTGACAAAGAGAGTTTTAGACATTAATGTAGAGGGATATGTCGATAGGGGTAGGCCTAAGAAAAGATGGACGGATTGCATGAAAGGTGACATGATTAAGAAGGGAGTGACTACTGAAACCTGTTACACCGACCCCAAATAAAATGTAAACAGGGCAGGTCTGTCTGAAGTCTGAGTTTCAAAACTTTTGAACCGAACAGGAATTGTCGAAAATAGTAATCGATATCGTTCAGTTTACAATTTGCTGACAGATTTAATGTGCCTGTAATAATAATATAAATTGACGAAGATTAGAATCAGTCGGAGACAGACATACCCTTTTCATCTGGATCATTATCACAACACTGGCTTACGTGTCAATTTAAAAAAAAATGTACGATTTAATTTCAAATCGAGATCACAATTGAGATATGAGAAACGTGTTTTTTTAGTATACAATTTATTTTATATAATATGTTGAAGTTAAGTAACAGTGAGTTAAATTTTATCATAATTAAACGCGAAGTTTTATTATGTTACGTTTCAATTTATTTGGTTAAAATACTTACAACATAACGTTAACGTACGTAAAGCTAGACAATAATTAAATAGCTAATGAAGATAAAGTTTTAAGTACTTAAAAGCAGAACATTAAAGTAAATTTAAGCAAAATTGGTTTTATAACTATAAGAACATTTAAGTAGAAAGCCC